>PVKE010012865.1:0-37553 GCA_004027555.1 Craseonycteris thonglongyai
TAGTTTTAATTTTTGATAATTATTTTTAAAAAGAAAAATGCAGAAATGCATAATATAATACAAAAGAGTTACTGGAAAGAAATATTCTTAATTTTCTTTCAATTCAAATTTATTCTGTTTAGTCAATTATTTTATTAATTTTACAGAACAAAAGTACCATAACTCTTACAAAGCAATTTTTTAAAATTAAGGACTTCCCATTTTCTTCTCTAGCTAGCTACAGATGGCAGCAAAGAGCTTCAGTTGAGACTAGCAGGTTGGGTAAGCAGATTTTAAGAGCTGCTTTCTGATTCACCATCATCAGAAGCACCATGAATTGTGTCAAAATATAAGTTCAGTTTGGTAAGCTTACATAATTGTTGTCTGCCATACATGGAAGAGAATAGGGAGATGCATGGGTCAGAATCAATTACTTCATTACGATCAAGGAAATCAGTACAATAAGTGTGGCAATTATTAACAGTGCTCTGAAGCTTGATACTAACAAAGGTAGACTTACAAGGAATTACTTTACTGATTGTGGTGTTTTATAAAAATTATAAACTGATAATCATTAATGACTAGTGGTCCAAGACAAATTTCATAATGTTTTAAGATAAGTTTGGTTTTGTGTGTTTTTCCATTAATGTATTTCTACCTCTTATTCTACACGTTTTATTCATCAGTTTTTATGATGTAAGGACATTCAAAATATATCCAAGATGCCACTAACCCATCTGTATCCAGAATAGTAATTCATTGTCCACTATTGCAGCAGTCCCCAACATTTTTGGCACTGGGAACCAATTTCGTGGAAAGCAATTTTTCCATGAACTGTGGGGAGATGGGGGATGGTTTGAGGATGATTCAAGTGCCAGATGCAACTGAATTGTCACTCACTTACAGGGTTTTGATATGAGTCTGCAAGCAATTGATTTATTATGGTCTCTGTGCAGTCAAACCTCTCTTAAAATTAATCTGTATTTGCAGCTGCTCCCCAGCCCTAGCATCACTTTAGATCCGCATCAGATCATCAGGCATTAGATTTTCATAAGGAGTACACAATATAGATCCCCTGCTTGTGCAGTCCACAAAAAAGTTCACACTCCTATGAGAATCTAATGCTGTTGCTGATCTAACAGGAGGCAGAGCCCACGCTGTAATGTTATCAATGGGGAGCAGATGTAAATACAGATGAAGATCTGCTCACTCACCCACCTCTCGCCTTCTACTGTGAATTCTGGTTCTAATAGGTCATGGACCAGTACTAGCTCATGGCCTTGGGGCTTGGGGACCCATGCACTATTGGGTTCTGATTCTTTGGTACAGTTTGGCTTGTAGGATGTTACTAAGATATGCTCTTGAGGTCAACACTTACAGATTAAAAGGGAAGGAAGAAAGACTGCTCAGAGGGAGAGGCCAAACTGCAGTGCAGGATGTTCCGGGCCTAGAAGTGTCCTTACTTGTCCTCCTAAATCAGGCTGAGCATGTGAGGTCTTTATACCCCCACCTGGGCCAGTCCATGCATGTAGGCCACTCCTCAAAAGGTGCATGACCTTGGGTAAGGCAGCCCAGGCCAGCTGCAGAGACAGCAAGTCCTTCCTTAAAGGTATACTTGAGTGAATCATCACAGTTTCACCATGTTTTTTTACACTTGATCTTAGCCAAAAGGCCAAGAAGCAATTACCATGTTTTTTTACAATAAAAAATACTGAAAATGTCTTATTCTAACACAGAAGGAATCACTTAATACTTAGCAAGAGTATTAACTCATTCATTCATGCTTAATAGGAGGCTGTTATATTAGCAAATCTGTGTTACCTCTAAGTTCTGGTTCTTAAGAAGTAAGACAAATAATATTTAAAATATTGAAGTGAATACTCTATCCAAGATTTATATTAAGAAAAAAAAATTGTAAAACAAAAGAGACTAGAGCAAGTTTGTCCAACCCATGGGCCTCATGCAGCCCAGTATGGCTTTGAATGCAGCCCAACACAAATTTGTAAACTTTCTTAAAACATTATGAATTTTTTTGTGATTTTTTAAAAAGCTCATCATCTGTTATTAGTGTTAGTGTATTTTATGTGTGGACCAAGACAATTCTTCTTCTAATATGTCCCAGGGAAGCAAGCTCAAAGACTGGACACCCCTGGACAAGAAAAACACTTAATGTACTTAAATAAACTATTTACAATACCTTCAGACATTTCTCATGTAGAGAAATACTTAGAGACCCACCACTGAAGCCACATGGAAAGGGGCAAGAGAGAGGGTGTTATTTTGATTAACTGAATTGCCTTTGGTATTATAGAAGCAACATATACCTATCTAAGATAAATAGACAAATAGAAACACATAAAGAAGAAAATTAAAAATACCCACAGTCTTCCAACCCAGAGAAAACCACTAATGGTGGTATAATTTTCCTTTTAATCATTTTCCCCTCAAGACTAATGTAAAGTTTTAATTCAGAATTTCTCAAATATAGAAAATATTATTTTTCTAATTTATAATAAAGTATTTAAATGAAAACATGCATCTACTTTTAGGTTGCTCCACTCTTTAGCATATGCCTCATATAATCAGCACCAGTACAAGTAATGATAACATGAATACCTAAGCCATGATGAATATTTCAAACTATTTTGTTGGAAGTAACTCCACAAAATGACATTTTTTGATTGAAGGAAAATAACATCTAAAAATTTTTGATATATTGCCAAAGTGGAGTCCAAATAATGTACATGAAACTATACTGCCTCAAATGTTTTTATAACCTTTTCAATAGTTCTTGCAAAATTTGATAAGGTAGAAACTACAAGATCTGATATTATGTTCAGGAATTCATCCTAGAAAAAGTGGTACATATTTCATTGCTGAATACACTACAGTCAACTTTGAAGTACTCCAGTTGGGAAGCTATGCACTAATGTTCACCCTTCAAAGCAATTTTGGAACTCGTTTTCTCGGTGTCTTGAATGTCATCAATATATCTTCCTTTAAACATTCTTTATCTTTGGATAAAGAAAAAAGTCATTGGAGGCCAGATAGATCAGGTGAGTAAAAAGGGTGTTCCAATACAGTTATTATTTTTTTCTTTTTTAGATATTATTTTATTGTTTCAGAGAAAGAGAGAAGGAGAGAGAGAGAGAGAGAGAGAGAGAGAGAGAGAGAGAGAGAAGGCCCAGAGCAGTCTCCATAGGTGTATATCATTAGTTGTGATATGGTTTCATATCACACAGGTGGATGTGGAGCTGTGCAGAGCAGGAACTGAACCAGGGGCCTCCTGCATGGGAGGTGAGCACCTTTGCAGTCAAGTCATCACAGTGGTTACCAGCTGTGCTGCAGTTCAACGTATGGGGTTGCACAGAATAGGACTCAGAATCAAATCCCAGACCTCCCAATTGTAAGGCAAATACTCAAGCATTGAGCTATCCCGGCATCCCTGATTATTTGTTTACTGGCTAAAAACTCCCTCACAGACAGTGCTGTGTGAGCTGATGCATTGTCATGACATAAGAGCCATGAGTTGTTGGTGAAACAAGATCATTTTCTTTTTTTGCATGCAGCCTTTTCAGCACTTGCAAATAGTTAACTTACTTGATTGTCCAGTTGGCACAAATTCACAATGAAAAATTCCTCTAATATAAAGAAAGGTTAGCAACATTTTTTTAACTCTTGATTTGGACTGCTGGAACATTTTTGGTCATGAAGAAATGGCTGACCTTCGTTGTTCACTTTGACGCTTTTTTTCAGGGTCATGTGGACACACCCATGTTTCATCACCAGTGATAACATGGCCCAAAACATAATCTTGCCTCTCCCAAAGGTCTTGGCAAATGTTTACTCTCCTTTGCTTTTGTTCATCAGAGACCATTTTTGCAAACATCTCTCTCATGCCAAGATTCTCAGTTCAGATTTTCCTAACTGTTTCTCTATTGGTGTTTACTTGATTTCCTATGCTTCTTATAGCCAGCCAACAATATTGATGCACAATTTGACAAATTTTTGCAATGATTTTGTTAGTTCTGCTCGTTACTGGCTGCCCTAACCTCTCTTCATCAGTGACTCTTTCTGTCCCCTCAGAGATATGTTTAATCCATGTGTACACTGCCATTTTCTTCATGGCGTTATCTCCATAAACTTGAACTAACACATCCCCGATTTCACTTCCACTCTTGTTAAGTTTAACAAGAAATTTAATGTTTGTTCATTGTTCTAATCCAAGCTCCAACATTCTTGTGACAGCACACAAAAACATACAACAACAATAATGAGTGCCACTCAGCAAAACACTGCCACTTGTCAACATGAACACAGCTGTGAGACACTAATATACCAAGGTTATGAAGCCTCACCAAGTTGTTTGTATGGTGCTACCAGCCATAAGTGCATGGTGGCAAGTTCCCAAACTTAATTGTTAGATCTTGTATTTTACTAATGTTTAAATTTTGTTTCTTTAATTATTAAGAGAAAGTAAACATTTAAAATCAATTATAGGTCTCTTATCTGTGAGTTATCGATTTGGTATAGAATCAGTGATTTTCTTATTGATTCCTAAGTCTTCCTTTTGCATTAAGGATCTTTTTCTTTGGGAGATTGTGTTATCTTTCTTTCTTTTTTCCTTTCTTTCTTTCTTTTTCTTTTTTTCTTTTTTTTTCTACTTGTTAGTTGTACCTTTCATTTCCAGTTTTTCGCTTCATTTTTGATTATTTTCTGAATTATACACTTTTGTGTATCTATGAATGCAAATATGCAGTACTTTTTCTTTGTAATTTTTTCCTTAACTTTAATCTTTCTAAAGCTCTTTCTCACAGATCATACCAAGGGTGCCAAAAAATTTATACATATTTTAAGAAAGGAAAAAAAACTGTATTAAAATTGTAATATTCAGTATATACTGGAAACAAAAGATAAATACCAGTCACATTTGACTTCTGTAATTACAAAAGGTGCTCAAAGTAGTTACCGTCAGCATCCAGACATTTCTGATTATGGTGCACTGCTTGAGCAATGCTGACCAAAGTGTCCACTTGTATTGCTGCACATGCCATTTCAACTTACCATGCAGCTCAAACTTATCATGAATGTATGCAATTGTGAGATGTGTTGGAGGTTCTATTGAATACTCACACCTGCATTGTTGTACTTCTACAACATTCTCAAATTTCAAATACCACTTCAAAATGGTCTTGCACTCTTCAAAGGACAACCATGCTTCTGTCATTGTTTTTGACTGTTCTGCCTGTTATGTGGTGATGCTAGCATTCATTTGATTAACATCTTTTGAGCAAATGTCGTACTACACGTTGCTACCACAATTTAATTCAACTTTGAAAAGTAATACATATATAATATCTCTTAAAATATGTTTATGTATTTTTGGCACCCCTGGTGTATGTCCACCTATATTTATTGTAGTGATTTAAAAAAATTTTTTTTAATCTATATATAGTTTGTGTTTTAATTTTTTGTTAAATTTGATGAGGTTACATTGGTTTGTAACAATTAGATAGTTTACAGATGTACAAGTCCACATCACATCATTCATGCATTGTATTATGTGCCCATCACTCAGTATCAGTTCCCCTTCCATCACCTTATATCTAGTGCCCACTCCCACCTCCCCCTACAACTCTCCCCCCCTCCTCTCCCCCTCCAGGTAACCACCAAACCATTGAGTGTGTCCATAATGTTGGTGTCCTATCCCGCTCCCCCCCCACTCTCCCTCCCCCCTCCTCCCCTTCCCTCTGGGCAATCACCAAGCTATTGAGTGTGTCCATAGGTCTCTGTGTCTTTGTTTCTTTCACTTTTATATAAATAGATATGTACCAAATAATTAATTACCTCAAATCATTTATTGGAGAGGCATTAAATATATTTTTATCATAACCCACATTAAAAAGTATTATGCATTTTAAGGGGAAGCCCAGATAGCTCAGAAGTTAAGCAGCTGCCTCACAATCACAAGGTCTGGGGTTTGATTTCTTGGCCTTGCCCCATGCAAGCCCCATATGCTGAAATGCAACATGACTGGTAACCACTGAGATAGCTCAGCTTAGCTGTGTAGGTTCTCACCTCCTATGTAGGAGGCCCCAGGTCTGTTCTGGCATGGCCCCACATCCACTTGTGTGGAATGAAACCATGTCACAACTAATAATGTACAGCTATGGAGACAGCTCTGGGCCCTCCCCACTTCTCTCTCTCTTTCCCTCACTTCTCAAAAACAATAAAATAACTCTTTTTTTTAATTACATTTTCATCACAATCTAGATTACACCAGACACACATATACACACACGTATACCTATAACTAAAATTAAAGTGTCAAAAATAAATTTTATTTGTTGTGAATTTTTTGTGAATTCTGATCTATTCTATTCTATACTATTCTAATCTCATTCTATGCCATCCCATCCCATCTCATCCCATTTAATTTCACTCAATTTCAGCTTTAAAAAAACCTGACTGTGGTCCACACAGTTGATTTTTAAAATATGTTAATGGTTTTGACCCACTGTCTGGAAAACATAATTTACTAAATCTTTGTTTGTGATCTGTGCCTTATTTTATATTGAGTTTTTATATTCTAGTGGATATTAAAGAAGTATAAATCCTGTTCATTAGTGTTGACTTTATATAATATGATGTTTTAATAATTTTAGCTGGGGAAGCCGGGATGGCTCAGTGGGTTAAGCGCTCACTTTGCAGCTCCAGGGACCGGGGATCAAATCCCGGCCCTGGCCCATGCGGAACCATATGCTGAACTGGGAGCTCCCCCAGTTCAGTTCTCTCTCTGTCTCTGTATCTCTCTCTCTCTCTGTGTCAAAAATAAAAATATATTTAAAAAAATATATATATATAATTTTAGCTTTATAATATGTTTTAATATTTTATAGAACAGGACCCTTCCTAGTCACTCTAAATTTTCATATTTATTTCAGCAAGTCTTTTATATTTGCTTTTGTAGGTTAATTTAATCACTCTGTCACAGTTACAGTTTTGGCAGGTGTGCCCTTAGGATAATTCACACTTTAGTGTATGCTCTTAGAGCTTTAGGCCTTGTCCCAGTACATGCTTCTTGGGATTCTACAACTAAGTACAGTTTCTGCTAGTAAACCACCTAGCAACTGTTGAAACACCAAAGATTTGGCTCTTTAGAGTAGGGTGGGTCATAAACAGATATGACTACTGTTCTTACAAAAAGGGAACGTTTGGATACAGAGACATGCACACAGGTAGAATGCCATATGAACATTGAAGTCAAATTACTATAAGCCAAGTAACTACAAGAACTTTGAGAGATTTAGAACAGATCCTTCTTCAGTGCCTTCAGAGAGAACATGGCCCCGCTAACACCATGATTTACAACTTCTGACCTCCAGAACTGTGAGACAAATTTCTGTTGTTCTAAGTGACCCAATTTTTGGTACTGTGTTATGGAAGCCCTAGCAAACTAATATACCTTCCAATTATACCCAGTAAGTAAATTGATTTTACTCTTTAAAAACAAACATAAAACTTATGATGGTTTGTGCTATATATTGTAAAGGAGTGCCCCATAAAATAAATTTTAGGTAATTGTTTTGTTTTTACAACAAATATAATTGTTAGGCTAAGAACACTGGCTAGTGGAATGAATATACTCTATATTATTCTCCTTTTAAGTAATACTTATTTTCTTTATGGAGTTTAATTTTAATCAACGATCATATTTTTCAAAACATTCCTACTAATCACTTATCCCAGTCAATCTTCTGATGGATCTGTATATTCTAAGTGCTGCAATTAGAAAAATCTCAATGGTATTTTTTTATACTCATGATTCTTCTTAGCAGACAAGGGTTATTGAATTCAGTGAGTTATGAAATAATTAGTTATAATTGTATTTATTTATAACAATGAACAGTAACCTCCCCCCACCCCAATATATGCAGAAATTTAGGAAGCAGTATATTGTAAATAATTAAATATTTTGGATAACTTAATATGTAAAGTATTAGAATGCATTAAAATATAGTTGTTATAAAATATACTTTAATCTACTTTTGATTATGGAATATGTAGTGGAGACTTATAGTACCTTAAAGTCACCTTTGAAATAGTAATTATTCTTGAATACATTTGGAGGTGGATAGGGTAATCTATCTAAGCTCTGTAGTTATCCAAATTCTGTGTAAAATGTAGTTATATCTTAGTTATTACTCCTGGAAATTAAGAAAAACTGAATTTTGAGTAAGCGCTAACTGAAATGAACATGTATAATTTAGTGAAAACAGGAGAAACAATTGACAAGTATTTATGGAGTGGGTTTTGGAAACTGAAAGTGGGTATTTAAAAATTAAAAGGGAAAAAAAAAGGGGGATAATCATACTTCCTATCAAGTGTTTATTGAATTTAAAAGCTACAAGTAGGTCTTCAATTGGTTTTGTTGTTGATTTGACTATTAGTTTGCCTATGAGTTTTGGAAGATTTATTTCTATTGTTTTTTGACAGAGAGAGAGACAGAGAGAGACAGAGAGAAGGGGAAGGGCCCAGAGTGTCCATAGTTGACAGCATTAGTTTTCCATATAGTTTCACTCCACAGGTGGGCACAGGGCTACGCAGGGCAGGAACTGGGCCTGGAGCCTCCTACATAGGTTCCCGCAAGAACTGAACTGGGGTGTTTAGCATATGGGTCCACCTGGGTCAGGGCTGGATTCCATCCTCAGTCTCTAGGGCTGCAAAGTGAGCACTTAACCCACTGAACCATCTCAGCTTCCCCTACCTATGAGTTTTAATGTCTATATAAGATTTAATTATAATCCAGTAAACTGCTAGATGATTCTTTGATGTACTTTTTGAGTACATGGAAATAAGAAAATATGAAGTACCCCTCTTTGTGGGCCTTCAGCAAGGCATTCAGACACATAGTAGATACTGGCTAGGCCAACAGTGTGCTGCGTGTATGATGGTGAATAGGACAGAGAGAGTTTCTGTTCTGATAGTGAGACTACACTGATTCGAAAGTTCAATGATGCTAAAAACTTTTTATTTTAATAAAAAGCAATCCTAAAAAATATATGTATTTAAATATTTAGGTCTATTATATACCAAAGTTGAACTCTATGGTTGGTAATTTTTAGAGATCAATTACTACTGCCCTCAATGTCGAAATCAACTTCAAAAAGGCACAGTAAGAACCATTTATTCTAATCCCTTATAATAAAATGCACTTTTCAAATTCCCCTTTCTCAAGAAATTGATAAGTTCCAACCATAATTGTGTGAAATTGGTCTACCTTACAGAAAGAACTTTGAGTAATACCAACACTTAAGGAAGAACAGAAGCATTGGAGCTTGGAAAGGAGATCAGAATGAAAGGGGAAAGCAAACTGAAGATAAATGTCTTGTAATATCTCTGGTTGACAAGGGTAGAAAACTTTTCAAAAAGGAAAGAACCATTCTGTAACCCCACTGAAGTATTGATTCTGACAAGAGCTTAATAATGGATGAGAATAGAACTGGGTGAAAGATTATTTGCCTATGCCAAAATATCACCCCACTAGTTGATTATAAGTTGCAAAAGGGAAATGTGTGTGTGTGTGTGTGTGTGTGTGTGTGTGTGTGTCTTTAGAAAGAAAAGCCTTCTAGATACCACTATCATCAAACCATTAAACCATAAATCATGATAGTAGGATCATCTGACATAGGCTCCTCTTTCAGGGATGTAATATGTAGTAATCAGTATCACCAATGGAAAACTCTTCTCCAAAAAAGTGTTTAAGGGTCTTGAAACTAAATGGATTTGAATAAGGAACCAAAACAATGAAAGGGAGAAACAGTCTCTCAAACCAATGAAGCTTTAGCTTCAGGACTCTTGTTTGCAGGTTTCTTCCCAAGATCTTGTAAAATTTTTCTAATATGCATCAATCCTTCACCACCCACAGAGGGCCCCCTAAATTGTATAAGCTTCAGACATGAAAAAATTTGGATCATGGGGATGCTGGGATGGCTCAGTAGGTTGAGCACTTGCTTTGCAGCCCCAGGGTCCCAGGATAGAGCTCCAGCCCTGGCCTATACAAATCCATGTGCTGAATTGAGGTGTGTCCCCAGTACCGTTCTTGACAGGGTAAGCTTCCCACATAGGAGGCACTAGGCTCACGGGGTCATGCCTTCCAAGTGGGAGGCCCAGGGCCTGGTTCCTGCTCTGTGCAGCCCTGTGCCCACCTGTGTAGTGAAACTACATCAAAAACTAATGACGTACAACTATGGAGACTTCTCTGAGCCCTCCCTCTACTCTTTGTCTCTCTGTCTGGCTGTCTCTGTCAAAAACAATAAAAATGAGTTTTTAAAAAAATTTTGGATCCACATTTATGGGATGGTATTAAATAAGAACAAAAAGACATAGACTCCTTCCTTTTAACTTTTTTTTTTTCAGTTACAATTGGCATCAGTATTATATGAGGGCTGTCCAGAAAAAATCCAGCCATTGTCAATACAACACGAATGGTTACATGGCTTGATACTTAACAGACAGCCCTCATTTTAGTTTCAGGTGTTTAGCATAGTGGTTAGATATTTATATAATTTATGCTGTGATTCCCAATATCTAGTACTCATCTGATATCATACAGTTATTACAATATTATTAATTATATTCTCTATGCTATACTTTACATCCCCATGACTATTCTGTAGCTAACAACTTGTTTTCTTAATCCCTTCCCCTTTTTCATTCAGCTCCCCAACTCCCTTCTCTTCTGGCTACACTTCTTGTATACGGTATGTAAAACAGAGCTTCTCAAATCAGCAGGAGAGCTTGTTGAAACGCGGACTCCTGAATAGTAGTAGATGTTTCACTTTACTAATGAAGAAACTAAAACTCATAAAGATAATGACTTCTCCAAATCACACAGCTGTTTATGGCCAAGCTAGTACTAGGTCTCCTGTATTATAATTTCAGTAGTCTTTCTTTTGTATCATAAGTGCTTTATTTATAGTGTTGATAGTATGGTTTAACATCTGTATTATCAGAAAATTTCTACCTATCTTTGAAAAAAAATTAGTCTTACTGATTTCTTAGAGTAAAATGCAAAGTTTACTGAATACTGAATGTTATTAGTGTCTATTGATACACAGCACATTGACATAAATGTAGAGTCTTAAAACAACAAACATTAATTATCTCACAATTTCCATGGATCAAGTGTCTAGTTGGTTCAGTTGTCTGCTCAGTTTTTCACCAGGGTGAAAGCAAGATGTTGCCTGGGGCTTTGGTCTCATCTCATGCTTGTAACAGTCTCCAAGTTCACCATTAGGGTTTTTTTTGTTTGTTTGTTTTTTTCTTTAAGATTTATTTTATTGTTTAGACAGAGACAGAGAGAGACAGAGGCAGAGAGACACAGAGAGAAGGGGGAGGGCCCAGAGCAGTCTCCATAGTTGTGTCATTACTTTTCGACATGGTTTTATTCCACACAGGTGGGCGGAGACTGTGCAGGGTGGGAACTGGGCTGGGGGCCTCCTGCACGGGAGGCACGCCCCCTCAAGCCAGGGGCCAAACTAGGGGGTGAGAATTGAACTGGGAGGCTCCGCATTGGAAACACACCCCAGTTCAGCATAGAGGTACTCACCAACCAGGGCCTGTACCCATATCAATCCTTGGTGCCCGCGGTTGCAAAGCGAGCACTTAACCCGCTGAGCCATCCCTGCTTCCCCACAACCATTTGTTGGTAAGAGTTTTATTCTTGGGGTTATGGGCTGAGAGTCTGGAAGTGTTCTCAGTTTTCTGGCTGTCAATCAGACAGTGTTTTCAACTTCAAGAAGCTCCCCCTTGTTCAGTGCCAAGTGTCCCTCTCCACAATGTGGCAGTTTTCTTCTTTGAGGCTAGAAGAAAATCTCTTTAGTTGGCCAAGGCAGTGATATAATGTAACATTTTCTAGTAGCTGACTAGCCCCTTTGCTGAATGAGATAAACTAATCTGGGGAATGACTATCCCACCACATTTGCAGTCCTGCCCATGTTCAAGGGAAGGGGGTTATTCAGGTATGTAGCCCAGGGCTGGGACTGTTGGGGACCATCTTAGAATGATGCCTATGCCACGCAAAGATACCTGAAAAGCTACCTACAGTCATTTTATACTTGATGGAACCTCAATATTTTCTTGTAGCTATATTAAAAAAAATTCTTTGAGGTTTAAACCAAAAGATTTATCTTTAGATGCTTGATTTTAACGATCAAGCAAAAACGTTGACTTTGTTATGTGTCTTTGATGTGACTGTAATTGCTTCTTTTGTTAATGTTGCCCCTCATTTTTAGAGAATCCTTAATAGCTACTCTTTTGGAGATTTTAATATATATATATATATATATATATATATATATATATATATATATATAATTTCTATAAATATTCAGCACTGTCTTGACCGTTGAACAAGATGTGAGTTTATAATTTTGTTTTGTGTTATATATTTTAAAGCTATGAATATAATATTAATAATAAAGATTAAAACACTACAGGGAGTATGTGTCTTTGGCAGTCATAGGTGTTAATTATGCTGTCAGCTAGAAGATTAAAATTTCAACCTCTTGGACTTGGGTGCTGGCAAGTTGACGGAGTAGCTGATATTTTTTCTCTATCGTTATTAAAATTTATTTGTAGTTCTACATACCTTTGTTCTTATAGATTTTTTTTATTACTTTGAATATGAAAATACAGATAGACTCAGACTCACTGTTTTGGATCCCAGAACTGCATGGCTTAGCGTATTCACTAAAGGGGTTTGAAAAGCTGAGCAGTGTGAAGTGGATGTTTAAACAATGTCTAGGACTTTGATTGCAGTGGGTAAGCCTTGAAAAGTCAAAGGATCTCTATTAATACAGGGCACATAAAAAACTAGTTTACGCCTTTTGGTGCTTAAAGTATTAATCTATTTCAATACTCACTAGTAAATATGCCCATCAGTTAAGCTAAAATGCATGAGCATTTTTAAAAAGGGGAAAAAAAACAACTAAAGAAATCACTTATTTTAATGCTTTGTAAGATCTGTGAGATACAGTTTAGTGTGTAAATATTTACTTTTACTGGCTATGATTAAAAAATAAGACCCTATCTGAGTGCCTAAACACTCTGATTTTTACAAGAGCTTGATCATATAGGGAAATTTAGTAGTTACTCTTCAAAATAGGAAAATTTAATACCAAATTTACATGGGTGATTGTTTTCCTAACATCAAGTCTGATTATGAAAGACCTCAGGCAAGAACAGAAGGAAAACTTCATTTCTTATTCTCAATGGATTATACTAAGTCTGTGATTTTTAAAATGTGTTTTAGTAGGATGAAGATCCAATGCTAAATAAGGTCCACAAAGCCTTGTTTCTTGGGCCTGCATCTACCTCAGTATAGATATTATCATACACCATTATCCCTCTTACTGTGAACCTGAGTTACATTGGCATTGTCCTTCTTCCAGTTCCTTGAAAGAGACATATACTGTGCCACACAACCTTTGTACATCCTCTTCCTTCTATCTTAGAAAATACCTATACTTCTCTGGTCCCCAGCCCCTTTCTCTTAGATACCACCTTTGTCATTTTGGGAGAGAAATGTTCGTCTCTGCTTTCTTCCTTCCTACTTCCCTACCAGTCTTGTTAAATTTCCTTGATTCCTGGTTTATGATACCATAACATCCTGTTCTTTGTAAGTCCTTCCCTCAATTTATAATTATATATTTATCAGTAAGATTGTTTAATTGATATCTGTCACAACCCTCACCCCATTAGAGTTAACTCTAGAAGGCAGAGACTCTGTCTTATGTGCTTAACATTTGGTCTCCACACTCCAGCACATTGTTAAATACATAAAATATATAGAATAAATATTTGTTGAATGGACACAGAAATGAATAAACTAATGGATACATAAAATAATGTATGGGTTTAATTATTTATTACTTCAGAACATTTATCTCAATTAAAAGCTACGCCTGCAAATAAGCAAAATATAGAGCAAAGTCAGCAACTACTCTACCCATTAAAAGCAAGTCGACTCCACAGATCCATGCTTGTCAACCAGCTGGCGTTATCACTATTATTAATATTTTCACATGAATGTGCCTTGTGAAAATTTTAGTAAGCCCAAAATAACAAAGACAGATGGTGACCTGAACACATTATGGGATGTCAACACAGTTCCCATCTTTTCCAAAGGTGAACTAAACATAAGGAAAAGAATATATACCCTGAAGGGCATTGCACAAACGATGAAACAAAATAGATTTGGACTAGCAGAATAGTTTTCTTGCCAGAGGTTATTTTAGAGAAGGAATTTAAAGGAGCAAAAGAGCAGCAGACCATTTTAAGTAGGCAAATAGTATATAAGAAAGAAAGTAGAAATAGCAGAGATGAAAAGACAAAACATATTGTTGGCCAGGAGTGAATGAAGTAGCTAAATGTTTATCGTCTTCCTACTTGAGGTAATGTTACTGCCAATTTAAAATTCTTCCATGTAGATGATTTTAAGTTGGTCTGGTATTTAAATATTTCCTCTGAAAGCACAAGAAAATGAAATTAAATATAGCCATGAAAAATTTTTTTTTCTAAAAAACAGTCAGGAATGGTAATAGTGTGAATTGGTCTGGCATTTCTTAGTAATTATAGGAGGTGATGCCCTTCCATTTTTATTTATTTATTTATTTTGTATTTTTACCAGCATTAGCGAGAAACATTCTACATAGACATTCAAAACAAGAGCTAATGTAATCAAATTGGAGATAAAGTAATGTTTTTCAACAGTCAAGGAAGATTGACATGTAAATATTCAGCAAAACTGATATTTTAGGTTTTGTTTGCACTTTTGTCAAATGCTGAAATCAAGATTTTTTTTTCAATCACTGATATTTAATGATTATTTTATTGAAGATATTTGAAGTTATCTTTGAAGATGTATAAATAGAAATTTTATTTGGGAAAAACTGAAAGTAACTTTAACATGGTAAATGACACAGGGCCAGAGAAAAATCTGCAACTCTTGGCAGTTGTGAATGGACCTCTATAAGTCTATTGCTTTCTTAATTAAGAAAAACAAAACATTAAAAGTTCCAAAAAACAGAATGAGTTATAATGCAAAAGAAAAATATTATATTTAAATGTAACTGATAAAGAATGCCTGATAGTTTAACAGATTGAGAGCTTGTCTTGCAAGGTCCAGGGATCAAGTCCCGGCCCCAACCCTTGCAAACCCACATGCTGAACTATGGTGGTGAAGGCTCTCACCTCACATGAGAGAGGCCCCCCATTTTGTTCTCTTTCCCCCTCCATGTGGCCCTACATCCACTTGTATGGAATAAAACTATGTCAAAAACTAATAATGTATAGCTATGAAGACTGCTCTGTGTCTTGTCCCCTCCTCTGTCTCTGTCTTGCTTACCTTCTCTCAAAACAATACAATAAATCTTTAAAAAATAAATAAAAGAAACTAATAGATGTTATTGGCAAAAAAGATGGCATGTAAATAATTCTTTTAAATTTCTTTCTTTAATTGAACTTTTCTGTTTCTTAATTATTCTGTTTTGACATTAAAAATGCTAGAAGTTTAATCTTATGTACTGGATCACTAGTGAAGGGCAGCATTGGAATAAACCTTTATCCGTTAATCTGATGCTTTGCATAAACACATTCAAATCTATCTCTGCTTTGCTATTCTTCCACCCTTCTTCCTCCATTGAAGTCAAATGCCAATCTGATCCTGTAACTCTTTTGCTTACAACCCGGCCAGGACTTCCACTGTGCTTAGGACAAGCCCATCCTAGACCTCACTCCTGGTCTATGTCTCTCACCTCAATCTTCTTAGTCCTCCAGTCATATCTATCTTTTCTTATACCCCACTGCCAGCTTGATGTATTTTCTCTCTTCATCTACTTAATTCTTATGCTTACGTCTCATTTTTTTTATATTTATATATTAAATTGTTAAATTTGTTGGGGTGGCGTTGGTTGGTAAAAGTTACATAGGTTCCAGGTGTACAATTCTACATTACATTGTCTATGCATTACATTATGTGCTTACCACCCAGAGTCAGTTCTCTTTCCATCACCATGTATTTATGCCCCCTCCCTACTCCCCCACCACCCCCTGATCTCACTGCACAGTGGCCTTCTCACTGACCCTCTGACTAGGCCCTCCTCACTCTGTTACATGATTTCATGACTCCAGGAGGTTTTTCTTCAAAGTACTTATCAAATTCTGTAGTTATTTATTTGTAAACCTATTCTGTTATTGTCTGCACCCCACTAGATAAACTATGAACTCCATGAGGGCAGGTTCTAGGTCTGTTTCTCACCACTGCTTCTCACAGCCTGGTGGGTATTTAATGAACAGGTGCTGAGTGGATGACTAAATGAAGTTTCTTGAAGATATGAAACAATAAATAGCTTGTAAAACCAACAACATTTAGGAGAACCAGGACTTTCAATGATACCAAAATTATTGAAAGTATTGTTAAATAAAAGAATGTAGATTGTTGTTATCACTGGTGACATGAAATGGCATATGAAGCAGCATTAAATGTTTTTAGAATAGCATTTGAAGTCAAGCATTCTTCAGAAAGTGAAGCATTACTAGGTATTCAGAGAAAGAAGTATCCCATAAAAAAAATGCAATGCCTCTGACATAATTTGGAAATTAATATATGGACTATTGATTGATAAATCATAAAAGGGGACTATATACTATATATGGAATGGTTATAAATATTGTGTTTATTAAATTTTTTTTTAATTTTTATTATTTCCTTTCCATTACTTTTTTTTTTTAAGATTTATTGTTTTTGAAAGAGAGAGACAGAGAAAGAAGGGAGAGGGCCCAGAGCAATCTTCATAGCTGCACATCATTAGTATTCTACATAGTTTCATTCCACACAGGTGGGCGCAAGGCCATGCAGGGCTGAACCAAGCTGGGGGGCCTTGCACAAGCCAGAGGCCCAACTGGGAAAGCGCACGCCAATTCAGCATATCGGGCCTCATGGGCTGGGACCGGGAGTGGATTCTCAGACTCCGGGGCTGCAAAGCAGGCACTCAACCCACTGAGCCATCCTGGTGTTCCCTGTTTATTTAAATTTCATGTTCATATCAAAAAACCAAACAGTATGACAAAATGTGTTTGTTTTCTTGTAGATGCAGAATTGGCATAGCCTTGCAAAGCTAGACTTAGAAACTGCCTCAAAATTACTGGGAAGCTTTTAAAAAAACAAAAACAACAAAAAAACCCAAAAACCATGTATAAAGTCTCCTGAAAATTCCAATAAGGAAGACTAGGTAGGACTTATAAGTTGTATATTCAAGAATGACTCTAGTTTGGAAAATCATTTTGCATTGTTACCAGCATCTTAATAATAGATGCAATCTGTTAGATGTTTATTATGTAGCAAGCACTGTATAATATGTATTAGTTTATGTAATTCTAGCATCAAATACATGAATAACTGAAAAATAAATATATCTGCCAACCATTGAGAAAGCTTCCTACAAAGTCTCTGTTTTTATTTGCTTTAGTGGTACATGTGGTACACACAGCTGCCATACTTAATAGCTCATGTATATTTGATTTCTCTTACTCTTTCTCAAATGATCATGGGATGAGTTGAATTTGAATTTAGGTGGGATTTGTTCATTGTGAGTCAGGACAAAGCTGGGCACAATTTTAGGGGGAATGCCTGAAGTGTTCCAGAACCAAGTAGAGATATGTTTCTCAGTGTTGCAAGTTGAACCATCCTCCTAGCTAAAATTGTCAGGAAAATATATCTGGATAAGAGAATACATCGGTGTAAAAAATTCTAATTTTGATTGATTTCTGGTTTGGCAGAGACTGCACAAGCAGTAACTATGGATACAACTCCAAGATAAGGAATTATCAGCCGACAGTTTATAGTACAAATTATTGATCATTTATTTGTTGTTTTGTCTATACTCATATCACATAATCATTGTTTATACTATTTTAGATTGGACAATATGAATTTATATGAATGTACAACATTAGGTTATGCATATGCACCAGCTGCAATGTATTTTATACAGAAAGAAACTTTCATGTCCGTCATAGTGACAACTAAAATTTATACAGTGCTAAGTGCCAGGCATAAGACTAAGATCTTTGTATTCGTTTACTTATTTAATCCTCATAACAATGCTATGAAGCATTATTATTCATAACATTATTCATCTATTATTATCTCTATTTTACCAAAGAAGGTAGAGTTAGATTAAGATAGAGTTAGATTAAGATATATATATATATATATATATATATATATATATATATATATATATACACACACACACACATATAGTATGTATATATGTATATGTATATATATGTGTGTGTGTGCGTGTATATATATCTTAATCTAAGGTTACTTCCCTAGTAATCAATGCCAGCAATTCTGAAACCTGGGCCTTACAGAAACCAAAGTCAATGCTATACTTTACCATTGAGGTAAGTAGCTTTAGCCTCAGGCCAGCTTTTCAAGTCATTCTAGATCAGACCTTCTATTTTCACTGTCTATCTGTTGATATTTTTATCTCCTGCCACCTTACCTCTGACTCTAGGTACTCCAAATACCTGCTTTCCTTTCTGTTTCTCTAACACATTTTGTTCATTCTTTATTTTACCTTTGCATTTACCATTCCCCTGCCTGGACCATCCCATCTCCGGATATTCCTTTGGCTCATCTCCTCAGGAAAGTCTTCCCTTATTACCCATTTAAATAAATACATACCTGTCTAAACTCTCATCACCTTTCAATGTATTACTCTGTTGTTTCTTCAAAGTACTTATCATTTATTAAAATCTTAGTGTTTATTTGTTTCTGAATTTATTATTTATCTCTCCCACTGGAATCTTAGAATCCTATTTATTTACCATTATATATTTTTCCTATAAATGACTAAATGGTAGCATATTTGCTTGGACTTAGCCAAAGCTTATGCTTAAGATACAAATATTGCTAACATAGGAATTATTTTATAAAGAAGTTTATAACAGAGAAGATGACTTTTAAAATCTCAAATCATTGTTTTGTCTTAAGGATAATAATATAAAATTGAAACTGTTATTTTAACTGCACTCAGTTTATCTTGTAATCCGAGATAGAGATGCAAGTTCTCTCTTCAGTGGGCTCTAATGCCTCCTTATACATACAGAACATGGATAATTTTGGTGGTCAAAACTATGTATGGAATATATCTATAAATTCCAACATAAACACCAAGACATTATAAGCCTAACAGGTTCTGTGATCTTCTAGAGATCCAGATTCAGTACGTTAGGGGTGAGGCCTTGAAATCCATGTATTTTGAAATCACCTTTCACTCCACTGGGTTTGGGAACCACCAGGTTACGCTCCCTGACTCAGAAAGAACTGTGTTTTGTGCTGGCACTATGTTTTAGGAAGATACGGGTGCCAGGATAGCTCAGGAGTTGAGCTCTTGCCTTACAATCACAAAGTCTGGAGTTCAATTTCTGGCCCCAGCCCATACAAACCCACCAGGATTGCACAGCGATGAAGGTGCTCACCTTCAGTGCAGGAAGTCCCTGGTTTGGTTTCCACCCCACATGACCCCACATCCACCTGTGTGGAATGAAACCATGTCACAACTAATGATGTATAACTATGGAGACTGCTCTGCCCTGCCCCCTGACCTTCCCTCAAACAATAAAATACATCTCTTAAAAATGTTTTAGTGAAATAGTATGTATTTGCATAACTTGAATCTCAAATGCAAGAGTACTTATCTTTTTAACAAAACTTAATTTTAAAATAAAAGTTTGTTCTTTAAAAAATTACTTATTCAGACTTTGATTTAGTTTTCATTTATAAATCTCTTCTACCACAAAGCCCAAGGTACTTTATAAATATTTACCATAGGGTAAATAGGAATCTTGACAAAGCACTGTCAGCTAGATAAACTGTTTTTAGTAATGAAAAAGTATAATTCTGCCTTTCAAATTGTATTGCAAGTAATATTTCACGCCCTAGTGACATATGAATGTTTGTTTCTTTGTTGATTCTAGATATTTTATATGCACTTAGATATTCTTATACACACTGGGAGTTAAACACTCTCTATTCCATATATGCCCTTCCATCTTAACCTGTAAAAGAGAAACCACACATTAGTTTCATTACTTAAGTAGGTAGAAGGGGTTGAAGTTCTACTGTACCACGTTTCTCTGAGAGATCTTAACTCATCCCTTTGTGATTGTCTACTACTCTCCTGTGGAGGCTTCCTTGACTTTCAAAGTTAGGGCACATTTTTATCCATATTTTCTCACATTCTACTACAACACTATAACTTTTCTGGAAAAGAATCTTAAAAGGAATTTGTTCCTTTCTAACACTAAGGTCCCTTCTACTTCCAATGTTTTTTCTGTACAAATTCAAAAAGAAGCCACACCTAGATTTGTCTCTCCACAAGTGCTTTGTTCTTGCCTTATTTTTGTTTATATTTTATCCCCATCAGATTACCTGCTATATGTTACATTCTCCTGAAGTCCAGAATTCATTTTAGCCTTCTTTTAGAATAACTTCTGAAAGTAACTTTATCTAAAGATTGGTGATTAAAAATTGGTCAACTTCCATGGGGTATTTCTAATGTACACATACAGTCACACTATATTTAACATCAAGGACTCAATTTTAATGACAGAAATTCAGGTATTAAATTCTTTCTCTGTGCTCTTAGGATCTCAAAATATGTAATATGAATTTGTATAAAATGAAGAATAGGCATAGTTCATAATAAAATTTAGCAGAAAATGAATCAGTAATATACTTATCTTGCAAGTGTTTAATTTAGCTAGATAGAGCTCCATGATTAAACATGCCATATGTTGGCTTATTCTCCTGTATTTTTAATGCAAATTAAGCATTAAATTTTTGTAAAGAACATTTTTTATCCCACAACAACAAAAATTGATGAGTTGTTAGCAAAGAAGGAAAAATTTACATGGAATGCCAAAAATGCATAGTATCAAAAAATAGTGGTATATCTTGAGTGATCAATTTCTACAAATATGTAAGGCAGCAAAACAATTATAATTTATAATTTTAGTATGAGAAATAGCAGTGAGGATGCTAATATTTTTTTAAATCTGCCTGATCATATCAGAGTAAAAATAGGAAAAGTTCTGAACCCAGTTTAAGTGACTAAAATTTAATAAATGCAAAGCCTGGAGTTTAATTGGAGTTCTCCAATACCCTTAACTAGTGCACTTATTTTAAAAAGTGTTATTAGTCAGCTTTTAAAAGAAGAATCCACCATTAATACAAAATTCAAATTTTCCCATTCAACTACCTGGTAGAGTTGATTGCCATTGATTCTATATTTTCTCATACAGAACAGAGGCTGACTAGTCCCACAAATTTGTTTCAAGCTTGACATCCTGAACAACTTACATTTATGAAAAAGAATTAAAAAGTGCATTATGGCTTTCTGATATTAAAGATTATATAAACATTCTTGAAAGTGGTATTATTAAACATGTATTCCACAATCAACACTCTATGAGAATATTAAAATGAAGAAAAATACTAGTTTTAGAACATTTATTTATGTGATTATACATATTTATAAAATTCTCTTTTATACAGAGACATATGAGTCATTCAACAAGTATAAATCTCTGCCAAGTATTTCTGGATTTCAGGTTTATTTTAGGGGAAAAAAAGTTTCTGGGAAAAAAATTTAATTCATCATCATCAGAAGAGAATCTGCAGTGCATTTATGGGGATGACAGATGTTATCAGTTAAAGATTGGACTGTAACGGAGACAAGGGCACAGAGTAAGAGACAGCCAAAAATGCACAGATAATAAGATGCAGCTTCCAAAATAAGAAAGTTATAATTCAACACATGAGACTATGGCAATAGCAAGATACTAACTAGAACATAAGTGGTAAGAAGCACAGAAAGGGAAAGTGTTGGTTGCTGGAAATTCAAGTTTCATCTTCTTCCAAGTTTGCCTAAGGCTGGTTCTGCTCTTGTTCTTCCAAATAACAACTGAGTCCAATTTTGTGCATCTTGATTTAAAGTACACAGATTGAGTTTTTTCTCATAAATTAAGCAAGCTCAATAGAACAGCATTTTTGATTGTATGGTGTAAACAGAGGTTTAGTGCAGCTCTTTGTTTCTTAAAAAAAAAAAAAGGCACATCTATCTCTGTCTTCAGTGACTGCTACTAACAGACTTAGAGGTAACAAAAAAGAGAGGACAGTAACTGAGTTTATTAGTCCTTGAAAACTCATCTTTCTCCTATGCCCTAAACTCAAATTGCTGAGTCAGAGAGAAATAAATACACTGTGTGCAGCAAGGCTTTGCATGAGCATTGTTTGGGATATATGACATTCTATACATATTAGTACCCTATGACCAAATTCCTTAATCGCAAATTGAATTTTTCTACTTCATTTGCATTACCCTTGCCTAGAGAAAACAAATGTATCAGACATCATGTACTACTGATTCTCAAAAGATAAATGCAGAAATTAAAGTCCCTGAAGATTTCAGTTTTGGAATGGCAGAGCTTGAGAAGCCAGATGCTCCATAGGCTCTTAGAAACAAGGTGAGTGCCTGCAGTAGTCTTCTGAGGACGGATAGTGCAGCAAGTGCATATTTTATTGGTTGGTTTTTTTTTTAACCTGTATTTTCACAGCAGGACTAGACTAGGTCTTCCTGTGTGGTCTCTCTAATTCATTTGCTCTTTTGACAGGTGTTTGCCTAAAATACATTTTGTTTATTTGTAGATGGTTTCTTTTTTAACATCTCAAGGATGATATTATAATATTCCCTTGTTGAGACCAAATCAACAAACTATTATTTTTGGAACTCCTGAACTCCAATGAACATCATGCATTTCCTAGTATTCCCGGTGAGCCCACTGTAAGGAAGAAGTTGTATTTTTGTTTGTTTGTCCTAAATATATCTGTTTGAAAGATTGGTGAAATAGGAGGCACAAGCAAATATTTTTTGTGTATATTCCCAACAGAAAAATAAAGTATGAAGAAAAATATGCTCCTTCAACCAAGCTATGTTAAGAATTAGCATAGCTATTTTCTAGGAAGTGCTACATCACTATGTTAAATAACAGCTTTCTGATCAGAAAACCCAGGCCAACTATATTTCTGTGAAGAACAACATCAACTCCTAGAATAACATTACCAAACCTAGTAGTAAAATCAGGAATTTCATTTTCATAGAAACCAAAAATAAAACAATAAGTTTAGTTTGAGTGCAGAGTCACAATTAGAGCTGCAGCACTTTCCCTGACTGAGATAAATGTCACAGGGAGTGTTCAGTAATAGGATGAATAGGGGAGGGGCCAAGGGTTGGGCCTCTTAATCATCAAATATTTCACAGAAACTTAAAAAGAAGTAATGTGGCATGTTGACTTACATATTTGTAATAATAATTATTTGACCTTTGGGAGATATGGTGAATTTCTTTTATTTTTAATGTTTATTTTATTGTTTGAGAGACAGAGAGAGAGAGAGAGAGAAAGGGGAGGGCCCAAAATGGTCTCCACAGCCGTACATGATCAGTTTTGACACAGTTTGATCTCACATGTGGTTGTGGGGCCATGCAGGGTGAGAACCAAACAGCAGGCCTCCCACATGGGAAGCACACCCCAATGCAGCACATGGATCTGCATGGACTGGGGCTGGGACTTGATCCTTGGAACCCACAGCTGAAAGGCAAGCAAGCACTCAACCTGCTGAGCCATCCCAGTATCCCCTGAATTTCTGATTATCAGTTTTTTCACCTGTAAAATGGGAATAATAATATCTGCTACCCGCTTCTTAGGTAATTAGCAATCACATTGAGCATTTACTGTGTAACACTCATCAGTTCTCATTCAATCCTCACTGTTATACTTACTTTGTAGATAACATATAACAGTTATATGGTACTTTTTATGTACCTGGCTCTGAACACTTTGCATATATATATATGAACACATGTTTTTTTTAGATAACCATGAAGTAGATACAGCCATTGCCCTTACTTTACAAATGAGGCTACTAAAGCAAAGAGCAAATAAAAAAATACATGGTGAGTGAATGTGAATGGCAAAGTATTGTCTATAAGTAGGTACACAATATTATCTTCCCTATATATTAATTAACTACTTTTTATATGTGTAATTATGTCATTTCTTTCTCCTCCAATTTGGAGGGTAGATTTTAAAGATTTATTTTATTGATTTTTGACAGAGAGAAACAGAGACAGAGACAGAGAGAAGGAGGAGGGCCCAGAGCAGTCTCCATAGCTGACATTAGTTTTCCATATAGTTTCACTCCACAGGTGGGCACAGGGCAGGAACTGGGAGCCTCTTGCATAGGCCCCAGCAAGAACTGAACTGGGGGCACACCCCAGTTCAGCATATAGGTCCGCATGAGCCGGGGCCAGGATTCCATCCTTAGTCCCCGGGGCTTCAAAGCGAGCGCTTAACCCGCTGAGCCATCCCAGCTTTCCCATTGGAGGGTAGATTTTAAAATAAAATAGTATTTATTGTATTATATGAAGTGGTTTTATTATATTATATGTAGTATCTATAATAGATATAATTTTATATTTTAATTTTATACTTTATGCATGATGGTAATATTGAAATTTGAGGGCATACTTAAGTTATCAGATGACTATATAATTATATTTTAACTATTATAAAAGCTCTTACAAATTACATGAAATAATTATAATTTATGTAAAAAAGTAAAAGCTCATATTTGTTCTGTTTCTAACAGAATACTTAATATTAGCAGTTCACTGATTTCTGTTTTCAGCCTTTGTTCCCAAAGTATTGTGGGATTTGAAGTTCAATATTAATCATTTCTACTGCCATTGTGATATTGTTACTAGAGTTCTTACATTGCAGTCATTATTATTTAAGTCATATTACCAAAGAAATAGGAGTATTGTCATCTAAAGTTGAGCATAACAGGGGATGCTGGAATAGCTTAGCAGGTTGAGCACTTGCCTCACAACTGCAAGGTCAGGGATGGAATCCTGGCCCCAGTTCATGCAAACCTATATGCTGAACTGTGGTGCAACTCGTAATCACCATCTTGGCAACAAAAGTTCTTGCCTCCAATGCAGAAGGGCTCCAGTTTAGTTCTTGCACCACGTGGCCCCACATCCAACTGTATAGAATGAAACTGTCATGATTAATGATGTATGTATAACCATGGAGACTTCTCTTGGCCCTCCCCCCGCTTCTTCCTTTCTCTCTCTCTCTCTCTCTCTCTCTCCCTCTCTCACTCACACCCACACAAACACGTACACACTTTCTCTCAAAATACAATATAATAAGTCTTAAAAATAAAATTGAGTGTAAGAGGTGCACATTCAGAATTATGAAACTTTGTGAGCAATTTAATCAAAACAATTTTTAGGATACGTTTTTATCTTAGGAAATGTTGCAACAAACATGTGTTTGTGTACTTTAATACCTTCATGTCACTTAATATTGAAAAGGGACATTGTCAAGTTATTCCTAGCTATATTCCTAGACCTTGACATCATCTGTCTGCTTTATGCAACTTAGTACTTGGCACAAGTCAAAGCCAAAATTACTAGTAGCGCTGTGTAAAATTTTGCTGGTTGTTCTTATGTAGAGAGTGAGAACTATATGTACTGATTACACCCAATTTACCATGAAAATTAGTCTATATTACAATAAATCAAGAAAGGAAATTTGACAACAATTTGTTTAAGCAATCTTTTTATAATCACTTCTTGTTCAGTTATCAGAACAAACCTGAAAAAGGCTTTTATAAAAAAAAATGAGACACGGTATTGCCTAAGATGTTGTGTGAAGCATGGCATATGGAAATGAAGCTGATAGTGTCAGAAAGGTGACATGTGTCACTTGTCAAAGACCAAGAAGGGCAGGCATAGTGACTGACATTCTGCCTATTTATTGCATGGGAAACTTTTCAGCTTTTGTACTGGTGGATCAGGAACACTGACTGAAGATAATGAAGACATTTGAAAGATAGGGACAACTTAATGGATGCTGGATAGGAAGTAAAACTGAAAAGTTAGAGCTGACATGATTAACAGTAGATGATCAGGGCAAATAAGTTTTCCATATCTTTGGTCTTGCTCTGATTTTATGTTCTGGTAAATGTCTATATGTCTTTTAGGAACAACTCACATTTTGATATTATTACCGTGATATTATTGTTATTATCACACACACACATAAACACACTCATACACATGCACACACAATGAATATTCTCCCTGTTTCAGATATTCAACACACTCACCTTTGGGTGTTCTCCTAGATTGGTATCTCATGACCAAGGCATGCAGCTTCCAGAATGTAGGTTCAGTGTAGACACATTCTTCCTATTCTTCCTATGGGGGTAAACTCTGTCACTAATCCACTTTAATAATAGAAATATGAGTTTAATGTCAAATATGTTAGTGGAGAAAATAAAGCTTTTGACAATACACACTTTATTATGAGAGATTACAACAAACACCAATGTATAAACATGATCCAATCACGCAATTCAAATAACAGAACAAATATATTAAGTGGGGTATAAAAGAGGGAAATGTGAGGTTTACCACATGGAAGTTCATTTCTACTTAAACTTCAATAAAATGTATGTTGACTGTAATTAAAGACAAGATGTAAACCCCTACTCAGGAAATCATGATTGTGAGAAAGTGTTGATTTTATTTTTTACCTATTGTGTCCAACATGAATGCATAGTAAGTAGTCAGAAGACAGTGTTGACCCTGCCATCAAGGTAATGTAGGTAAATTAAGAAAGACTTTAATAACAGACTGCATAAAAGTACAATGTTAGGAATTCAGAACATAGGTGTCCTGGAATTTATTAGATACTGAAGTTTCAGCCTCAAATAAGAATTTATGAAAACATAGAAAAGCACGGCAGCCTTTTTATATCTCTGGAACAAAAGCGTGAACAAAGTCACAGATAAGTCAATTTGTGGTAGTCAATAATGGGGCTGCAAGAAGCAAGCAAGTCTGGAGTTGAAATTTTATTTTGAATATTAGTGGAAGCAATTTTATTTGGACATCTGCCTTGATTATTGAATCAAAATGTAGTATATTAATAATGACTGGCTTTTGAGCAAATAAATTATAAACTAGGGATGCTGGGATAGCTCAACTGGTTCCTGCCCCATGGGACCCCACATCCACCTATATGGAATAAAACTGTCACAACTAATAATGCACAATTTTGGAGACTGCTCTGGGCCATCCCCCTTTTCTCTCTCTCTCTCTCTCTCCTTGTCTCAACAATAAAATAAATCTTTTTAAAAATGAAATGATAAACTTGGCCTAAAGAAAAATTAACATAGCAATGGTGTATATCATTATTTTTGGAAGTAATGAGAGACAGGGGACAGTAATGACTTGTATATAGAATAGAAATGGGTAAGACATGACTTTGGCCATGAAATAGAGATATCGTATTAATTCATCATTGAGATGATGGAGATTTAGACAAGTTGATATCACAGCAGGATACTGACATTTGAAAGAACTTGATAAATGTCTGCATAGTCAAATACATGAAAAATCCCTAATAAATAAGAGTCATGTCTTCTTATTATCAGTATCCAACACATTATCTGGAACAAATAAATTATATGATTTATAATCATAAATTATATGATTGAGAACAATGCAGATAAGATAATGAAAGAACTGAAATAAGGATCCAATTTTTGAGGAACTATATGATAGGCAGTAACTGAGATCATGAGAAAGAAGTATCTTGTCTGGAGAAAAGGTGTAATTAGAGGAATTTCGAGTTTGTGGTTTATGTGAATTATCCTTGAGAGGGGAAGGTTTTAAAATTCTGAGATGGCAGAGAAAGGAAGGCCACCAGGAGATTCTCACTAATGGGAAGGGAAGAATCTTACAATAGCTCACTCCAGAGGCCAATTATCTACACTCTGTCTATCAATGGCTGGCCTCCTGAATAAACAGGTTTGTCAGGAAACCAGACAAAGTTTATCCAAAAACTCCTACATTCCTACCAAGATTCCCCCTCCCCACCTTGAAGAAGATCTTAGACACAGGTCACATGAATGCAAGGTTATAGAACCCGTGAGAAACTTCCCCATGGGGAGTGCATGTTAGGTGCTGCTAGCCCGTGTGCTTCACCAGCTAATAAATCTCTTTCCTCTATCTAAAGAGTTGTCTGAGTATCTGATATCCTCAGTCTGGAATCGCTTCCTGCAACAGCCTAATTAAAATAAATTAATAGATAGATGAAAGAATTAAAGTTTGACCGTTCATTTCTATTAGTTGCTTTTGTGTTTTTGTTTTTTTCTCCTTTATTTTTGTTTTTTCAATTACATTTGACATACAATATTATATTGGTTTTAGGCAAACAGCATAGTGGGGAGACATTTATATAATTTACAAAATCCTTATTTCAGTACATCTGGTTCCCATCTCACACCATATATAGTTATTACGATGTTACTGACAGTATGCTCTATGCTACACTTTACATTCCTGTGACTATTATATTTTGTGACTATGAATTTGTACTTTATTTCTTCCCCTTTTTTACCCACCCTTTCTACCTTTTCCCATCATCCCAGCAAATCTAGTACCCATCTGATGCTACCCATAGTTATTGCAACATTATTGATACTATTTTCATGTTATGCCCTATAACTCCATAACTATTACTTTGTTGGTGTTTTTTTTTTAAGATTTATTTTATTGTTTGAGAGAGGGAAAGAGAGAGCAAGAGAGAGAGAGAGAGAGAGAGAGAAGGGGTAGGACCCAAAGCAGTCTCCATAGTTGTATATCTTAAGTTGTGACATAGTTTTGTCCCACACAGGTGGATGTAAGGTTGCACGGGGCAGGAATGAACTGGGGGCTTCCCACATGAGAGGTGAGAACTTTCATCATTGAGCAATCTTAGTGATTACCAGTTGTTTCACAATTCAGCATGTGGGTTTGTATGGGCTGGGGCCAGAATTTGATCCCTGGACCTTGCAGTTGCAAAACAAGAACTTAACCTGTTGAGCTATCCCAACATCCTTTTCTATAAGTATTAGTTTGTAACCACCAAACTGAATTTCCTACTTCCCTCCCCTTATTTCAACCTCTTCCCCAACCCTCCTCCCATCTGGCAACACACCAACTGTTTCCTATGTCTGTAAATCTGTTGCTGTTCGGCTTGTTTATTTTCTTCTTTGGATTTCACCTATAAGCAAAGTCAACTTGCATCTATCTTCCTCTGTTTGACTCAGGGTGATAGTCTCTGTGTCTTTTAATTGGAAATTTTAATCCATATAAATTGAAGGTAATTGTTGAGATGTAGTGATTGCCATTTTATTATTCATAATCCCCTCCCGCCCCCCGCCCCCCCCTCCGCTTAAAGTTATCCATTTAATATTTTTGGTAATACTGGCTTGGTAGTGATGAGCTCTTTTAGCTTTTTCTTGTCTCTGAAGCTTTTTGAATAATAGCCTTGAATGGTAGAGTAATCTTGGTTATAGGTCCTTGCTTTTCATCACATTGAATATTTCCTGCCACTCCCTTCTGGCCTGCAAAGTCTCTGTTGAGAAATCAGCTTACAATCCTATGGGAGCTCCCTTATAATTTACTAGTTGCTTTCTTCTTGCTGCTTTTTAGTATTCTCTCTTTGCTTTAACCTTGACCATTTTAATTATAATGTGTCTGGGTGTGGGCCTGTTTGGGTTCTACTTGTTTGGGACTCTATGTTTCCTGGGCTTGGATGTCTGTCTGCTTTGTCAGATTTGGGAATTTTCTGGATGCTTTTTTATTTTTGCTGTTCTGACTGGGTGTTTTTCTGCAGCTTTGTCTCCCAATTTGCTGATTATATCTTCTGCTCTATCCAGGCTACTGGTGATGCCTTCTATTGCATTCTGGATTTCAGTTATTGTATTCTTCATTTCTGATTGGTTCTTGTTTATGGTTTGTATGTCCTTCTTTATGCTTACTATCCCTGTCTTGGAATTTTCACTAAGTTCCTTGAGCATTTTTATAACCATCATTTTGAGCTCTATATCTGATAAGTTTCTTGCCTCCATCATGTTTAGTTCTTCTAAAATTTTCTATTTTTCTTTTATTTGAGACATACTCATATTCCTTTGTTTCCTCATTTTGGATACCTGTTTGTTTGTTTCTATGTATTAAGTAGATCTGCTATATCTCCTTGTATTGCTAAATGTAGTAGGTGCCCTGTGGGGTCCTGGCACTTTTTCCCTGGTCATTTCTGTTGATTACTTCTGTAGATTCTGATTTGGTGCCACTGATGTGCTTGGAGCTACTCAGCAGAAGTCTCAGAACACTTCATAGCTGGTTGCTACCCACCTGGGACCTGCAGACTTACTTTTCCAAGAAAGATTGCAATGCAGGCAGGGCTGGTTGCTCACTGAAGAAAGTACCTCTGGCATTGGCAGAGTTGGGTCGAGTCAGTGAGTCAGCAGGTTGGAGTAAGTGGAGCTTACCAGACCAATCAGGATCAGACTTGGCCTTGTGTGTATGGGTGTGTGTGTGTGTGTGTGTGTGTGTGTGTGTATGGGGGGCGGGCAGGCAACACAGGAAAGGTGGTGCCCACCAGCTGGCTACATGGAGTAGGACCAACCCAGGAAAAATGGTGACTGTCCTCTAGCCCTCACCCCAAAGCTACATAGCTCAATCTGCCCCAATATGCCTCCAATACACCTGAGTCACCGTCCCTCTGCCAGAGCCCAGGGTAAGTACCCACAGGTGACTGAGTCTGTGCGGGCACTTAAGGGTATGGCTGGGTTTCAAGCAGCCTTCCATCCCAACTGGACAGTCAGAGTACCCACTGTATTTCATCAGATGTTTGGGGCTCCTCTTCCCAGCACCAGCACTCCAGGCTGGGGAGTCCGAGATGGGGCTGGGTCCCTCGGTTCTTTAGAGGGAAACTGCACAGCTGAGATATCTCTTCTGATTCTCTACAGCCACCATAAGTTTGAGGTTTGGCCCCTTTTGCATCTGCACCCCTCCTGCCAGTCTCCACATGGCCTCCTCTTCATTGTTACCTTAGTTATAGATTTTCTGTTCAGCTAGATTTCAGATGGTTCTCCAAGTTGGTTGTTCAATAATTTAGTTATCATGTTAATGTGTTCATGGAACGAAGCAGGAACAGGGCTTACCTACTCCATTTTGGATTTCCTCATCCCGTCTCAAAAGCTCTATTTGTTGCTTTTTCTTGATTCTATTAGAAACTGAGATACTGGGAACTTATTAATGTTATAACTAAACCTATGGACCTCATATACTTAATAATATTGCCATTTCTAAAAATTAAAACAGAAGTAATTTTCATTAAAAAAAATCTTTAAATAATCTCATAATCTTTTCATTGTGATTAAGCATGATGTCATTTTTTTTTTTTTTTTTACTTTTAGGCACTAGGTTAATAGGAGAACAATATACGAGATAGATCAAATCTATATTAAGAGTACCTAGAAAATATATCATAGAATTTAGAAATAACATTCTATAATATTGATTATGGTTCATAATCTGAAGTTGAGACTGGAGATGTAGAGAGATATCTTCAAATATTGTGACATTTTGACTTTAATGCTCAAATCATTAATCATAAAGTGAGATTTACCCTTTTTTCATATTTTAGCACTTTAAGTAACTTACATTTTTAAGTCCTTATACACCATGTGTATATAAATAGGATAAAATAATTATCATGGTCTCAGCCAAGAGAAATAACATTTCAAGTCCTATTAGCAGAACAGAGAGAAATTAATATTTTTTGAGGCACTTATAAACTTTAAATAGTATATTTCTCTGTTCTAAGGATTGAAAAATAGATATGCAAAGATTAAATGACTTGCAAAAATTACCTAGCAAGTCAGCGACAAAACTAAGAAATCAACCCCCCGAAGTTTAGAATCCCACATTCAGTTTATAATCTCCTGGACCACACCCTTTCTCCACAATGGCACATGTAAACTTTTTTTTTTTTAATTCCTTCAAGCCAGCAAATGTTATTGGCTTTCATTGTCAGAAGTCAAAACCTTGAACAATTCATATTATCAAAGACATGCCCCAAATCTTCTAGAAATAGCCTCTAGGGCTATAGTGATACCACATATATTCCAGGAGAAAGCTAATCAGTGTGTTTGCCTTTAAAAATCTGCTTGCTTCTAAGCAGCAGAGGGTGTCACAGGGGCATTGAAATGAGTTAAGTGCTGCTTAAAGTACATATGCATTACTAAAATTTAAAGCTTACTCTCATTTTCACTTTAATTCCTTTAACTTTCCCTTCCTTCCTTCCTTCTTTCCATTCTTTCTTCATTGTTTATGAGAAGGAGAGAGAGAGAGAGGAGGGAGAACCCAGAGCAGTCTCCATACTTGTACATCCTCAGTTGTTGCATGGTTTCTTTCCACACATGTGGATGTGAAGCTGTGCAAGGCAGGAACTGAATTGGGGACCTCCCACATGAGAGGCAAGAGCCTTCACCGTAGGGCTCATGGTACCAGTTGTGCCACAGTTCAGCATATGGCTTTGCACGGGCCTGGGTCAGGATTTGATCCCCAGACCTTGCAATTGCAAGGTAAATGCTCAACGTGCTGAGCTATACTGGCATCCCTCTTTTAACTTTCTGACAGTGTTATAAATAACGACCATGCTCACTGGGACCGCAGACCCACTATAATGATTGAGATTAAACAGTATATTACACATTAGGTTTTTGTTTTTTTGTTTTTTATTTCTACTGTTTAAACTGTTATTATTCTGGAAATAGGCATACATCCAGGTAATGATGTGACTGTTGCTTATTGATCTAGAATTATAATAAAGAACTAAATATGTATCTTTATCTATTGCTTACCAGATTTTCTCCTTATTTTCTAATAGCCTTCCTTAACTGGAGATAACATTCCTGAGGCCAAACATAATCCTCCTACCTGTTTCACAGTCCCTTGAACAAGCAGGGGTTCACTAAGGGTAATTTCTAGAGAAATCATATATTAGAATTAAATCACTCTAAATGGGTTTGTGTCTTAGTTTTCTTGTATGTCAGTGCACATTCTTATCTAACTTTAACTCACTGAGTCACAATTTTCTGTAAAACAGAAAGTTATGTCAACTTTATAGAATTTTTAGGGGAAAATGCGTACAGACTCTTAGTATAGTACATAGTGGTAAATAGTAGTAATTAAAACACCAACTATTAAAATGACTCTTTTAGAGAACCAGAAATAGTAGGGACTTAGGTTAGCAATGTGTATTAGTTTTCTAGGGCTGCTATGACACAAATTCCAAAGACTGAATGGTTTAAGCAACGGAAATTTATTGTCTCACAGTTCTGGAGGCTGGATGTCCAAGATTAAGATATTAGCAGGGATATTTTATTGTTTGTTTCTTTGTTTCTTTGAGGCTTTTCTCTTTGGCTTGCAGGTGTCAGAATTCTGGCTTTGTCCCCACATGGCATTTTTGTCTGTGCATGCATATTACTGGTTTATCTTCATCTTCTTATAAGGATACTAATCATAATGGATTACGACTCTATTCTTGTAACCTTGTTTAACCTTAATTACCTCTTTAAATGCCCTGTCTCCAAATGCAATCACATTGGAGCTAGGGTTTTGATATATGACATTGGGGGGGGGGGTGCGGAAGGTCATACAATTCAGTTTATTATAGGATATCACTGTTAAAATATTTTTGTTATTTGTTAAGTAGAATAGAGGGCTTTGAGAGAAGTATACTCTGCTCTCCTGCAATACTCTTGCACACATACTTCAGGAATTTTGTGAAAAATATGGTCTCAATTTTATATGAAATAAATTTAAGTATTAGAACAGGAATGCTTTAATTGTATTGGATGGAAAGAGAATTCAATCTTTAAAAAAGAAGTTTTTAAATACTGAGTATAAGAATCAACTGGGTAGCTTATTTAAAAGGCAAAGTTTTGGGTCCCAGCCCAAGAATCTAATTTATTGAGTTTGTATTAGTTTCCAATTGCTACTGAAAAATATTACCACAAAGTTAGTGCCTTAAAATGGCACAAATTTATGTTTGTATAGTTCTGGAGATCACAAGTTGAAAATGGATCATATAGGCTAAAATTAAGATGTCAGCAAAGCTGTATTTCTTCTAGAGACTCCAAGGGAGAATTCATTTCCTTTTCTAGATTCTAGAAGTCACCTACATCCCTTAGATTTTGGTCCCTCTTCCATATTCAAAACACATCACTCTGACCTCTGCTTTATTCATACATCTCCTGCTATCTCTCTCTTATAAGAACCCTGTGATTATATTGGACTCACCCAGATAATCCAGGATAATTTTCCCTTCTCAATATCTTTAATTTAATTATAACTAATATCCCTTCTGTTGTGTAAGGTATCATATTGATTGTTTCTGGAATTAGGACATGGACATATTTGAAGGTCATTCTGTCTGTCAGAGAGTCTAAGAATATGTTTTATGTAAGTAACCTAACTAATTTTTGCTTCTTTTGGGCACCTCACAGGGTGTGGGAGGCATCACAAAGTCACTAAGTCTGCTAGGGTGCTGGCATGACCCAAGGTAGAACAAGTGTTTCATCTCCAACCTTCTCATTCTCTACTTCTTCTCTGTTTAGTTTATCATTCCTGTCTTACACATGTAAGTGTAAGACAGCATGGCATGTCTTGTGAAGAACATAAATATTAAAGTTTTCTTTTATTCAACTACTTTCATCATAAACCTTAGTCTAAAATAAGTAAAATGAGCAGCATCATATAACAGAATGTGACCAGGGCTCTTAGAATTATTCACTCAAACTACTTTCAAAAATTCAAAAGGTAAGAGCTCAGTCTATTTAAGGGTATCCCAGAAGAGGTAATATTTGTCATCAGTAAGTTTGAGCAGGTGGCAAGATTTATTTAGAAGAAATTTTTCCCTGTGCTCAAAGAACACATTGACTAAAGCCTGAGAAGTGGCAAACAGTGAATAATGGTGAGGTGCAATTAGGCTGAACATATGGGAGAGGAGAAACTGGTCCTTCAATCTTCACTATAAGTTACTGCCTTTCTTTTCTTTTCTTTTTTTTCCTAAAGATTTATTTTATTGTTTGAGAGAAGGTGAGAGAGAGAGAGAGAGAGAGAGAGAGAGAGAGAGAGAGAAAGGGGAGGGCCCAGAGCAGTTTCTGTAGTTGTATAGCATTAGCTGTGACATAGTTTCATTTCACACAGGTAAATGTGGGGCTGCACAGGGTGGGAACTGAACTGGGGGCTTCCCACATGGGAGACAAGAACCTGGGCCACCATCTCAGTTGTTACCAGTTGTTCCACAGTTCAGCATATGAGTTTGCACAGACTAGGGCCAGGATTTGATCCCACACCTCGCAGTTGCAAGGCAAGCACTCAACCCTCTTGATTTATCCCGGCATCCCTGAGTTACAGCCTTTCTTACTGCCTTAGCTTCTCTTCACAAACAACATAAAATGCTGGCAAATAAGGCTCATGGAAATAAAGTAGCTTTCCTAAAAGTTCTTGATTCGACAGAGAGTGTGTGTAAATTACAACCAGATTCCTTTACCTCAGGTTCATTTGATTGCAGTCTTTACCTTGTAGACAAGAGTTGAAGAGAAACAGGAAAGAAATATGAGACATTTGAAGATATGTTGCTATCTTCATATCTGTCTAATAAATTTGAGTATTAAGAATAAGACCACATTCAAAGCCTTAGTAGAGAGTAGTCTTCAGATGGAGGAAGGGAAGGAAAAAGATGAGGGCAGTGAGGCAGCAATAGGTAGAGAATGCAGAGGAGGGCGCTGGGGTTTAATTCACTATTTTCTCTAAAAGAAAAGAAAAACCTCCTCCATCTCATAAACATACTACTCTTAGACTTGTGTGTGTCATAAATATTTTTGAATTTGTCATAATATGCATGAATTTGTGTTGCTTCTATATATTCAGTGGATAAACATCTATTAGAGCCTCTTCTTTCAGTCTGAAGGTTACAAGAAGCGTAGGACAGCTTACATTTTCATTTACAACACATCTTCTACAATATTATAAAAAAATCAGATAATTGATGTTTGTTTCAAAATTATATTGGGATATCTCTTCAAAAACCAGATCCATTTTCCTGTTACTATTTTTTTTTTCTATATTTTTCACTATCTCACTATACCTAGAATGCTGTTGACAACCCTTCTTGGTCCTCTTCCCTTTAGCGGCTTTATACACAAATCACATCAGTAGTCACTATTGCCTTATGCCATGGTGATGGTGAGCTTTCAGTTTCAGAGAGATATTTTATTCAAATATAACACTTCTCAAAATTATATTCTAAGAAATGATGTCTACCTTTGTGATCCACTCTTAACTTTCCCACTCCCAACATTATCCATTCCAAAAATAAATTATGTCTGCTGTATGTTTTAGTTTTTCATAAGGAAGTCCTGGCTAATTCAACTCTCTCTTTATTATAGCATTGTTTTATTTTCTGAGAACTAGCCAATGCCAAATCTTTCTGTTGAAAATGTCTATTATTTTATGCTGTTAGCAGCATGTTGTTTACAAATATTTCTTCATCCTTGGCATCTAATTATACTCAGCAGATATCCTAATACTTTCTACTTGTTTTCTCGATTTAAATACTAATATTGATTGCAAAACACTTTTAAAACAATGAAAACATAGAACTTCTTAGTTATTTTCAACTTTCCTGCCATAATTGGATTTTGCAATAATTGGAAAACAAAGAAAATGTTTTTTCTACTTAGCATGTGCAATATAGAAAAGGTAGATGAGAGACTGTTTGAAAGTTTTATATATAATTGCCAGTTGATACACTGTGCGTTTTTCAGAGGAGACAAATTTTACCAACTTCCTAAAAGACATCTAAGTTAAAATGGGAAGCATGAGCAAGCAAAACCTACTGTTTTCAGTTTCTAGATGGAGTTAAAGAGTGTAGCAAATTTAGAAGCAGGAAGTGTTCTACTGTAAAATTGAAATATTGATTTATTATTCCTAGAGAGGTCTTAAGGAGAAATCTGTGGACAAATCTCAAAGACTTGTGATTTCTTTTTTCTTTTTATTTTGACTATCAACTGAGCGTTGAACTGTAATTTCAGATTGCCTTCTGTATTTTGATGCAGAATCAAGTAAGTGCCTGCAGAACCTCTAAAAAATAAGTATTTTACTTTTAACATATTTGCTTTATTTAGTTAATATATCTAACTGGCTGGGTAGGTTAGAATTTCCTAATGTAAACATAACAAAAATAATAATTTATTTTTCTCATAGTAATTACTTTAATCAGTTGTGAAAACATTTACTTTTACAGTGAGAATTTATACTTGAAAGACTTAATAAACTAAGATTTTTTTTTTAATTTATTGTTAAATTTGATAAGGTTACATTGGTTGGTAACAATTAGAGTTTACAGATGTACAAGTCCACCTCACATCATTCATGCATCGTATTATGTGCCCATCACTCAGTATCAGTTCCCCTTCCATCACCTTATATCTAGTGCCCACTCCCACCTCCCCCCACAACTGTCCC
>PVKE010012866.1:0-37545 GCA_004027555.1 Craseonycteris thonglongyai
TGTTGATATTTTTATAAGTTGATTACAGGTCTTCTAATTCTTACCCCAGACTATCACAAGTGTCATAAATAAACAAGATACCATATCTATTACATACTCTTTTCATCTGCTCCAAGGGGATTTTGAATACATGTTCTCATTGTCATTTGAATACGTGTTAAGATTTGACGTCAAACTTGTTGCCAACCAGCTAAATCTGGCCTGCATACTTGCTTTACTTGGCTTTTTCTTTTTTATTTGAAATCTTTTAGATGGGACATGTACATTACATTTCCAGACCACATCCTCTTGTCTTATACATGGCCCCTTGCTCGTCGTGTTTTCCTAACCTGCTTGGCCCCTGTACACAAATGAGTTTGTGATGTAGATTGACTGCTACTGAAATAGCTCATGCCACTGAGAACTTTCATGTTGCTAACTCTCCAGGTGACATTTCTGTCTTTATTTCCCTTGATACCTCCTCTGCATGTACCATTGTTGATAAACTTCTTAAACACTTTTCTCTTTCTGTTATTGAACACTTTCCTGATTTCTTCTGACCTCTGTACACACCTACTCTTTGCCACACCTCTTCCTCCTTTGCCCACTGTTTATTTTTTAATGTAATTAATTAAAAATTTTTAATTTTTATTAGTCGTTACATTTATTGGGGTGACATTGGTTGGTAAAAATTACATAGGTTCCAGGTGTACAATTCTACATTACATTGTCTATATGTTGCATTGTGTACTCATCACCCAGAGTCAATTCTTTTTCCATCACCATATATTTGATGCCCATATCACCCTGAGCATGTGCAATCTTCTCTGCCCACTGTTTAAATGCTATAATTTGTCAGTGTTTTTGTATGTTGGCCCACTGCTTTTCTGGGTGATCTAATATCCATGGGTGGCTAACATGTTCAATACTGGGTAAAAATTTATTCCTTCATACCACTTCTCCTTTTGTGTTACCTACCATGATGAAAGGAGCTACCAGAACTATAAGCCACTCAACCTCCCAAACTAAAACCACCCTCACACCTACATGGGACATATATATTCCAACATGCACAGAACTGACACTAAATCAGAAGGAACAGTTCTCCCTATGTCTCACCATTGCTTCCCAGCTGAAGATCACCGAAATTGGCTTTTCTTTTCACTCCTCCATCCTCAGTGGTAACATTCTCATCATTTTTCCCACGAATTAATCAAGCTAAGCAGTCTCCATTTTTTTCTTATGGGTAAAATCTCAACTTTGATTTATAGTCGGTCATTCTTTTATTCTGCCCTGTGCACCAAGCTAGCCTCATCTCTAGCTACTCCCACGGCTCTAGCTTTGCCATATTAAATTGTTTAAATTTCCCAGAACACTTTCCTCTCTTACCTCTGTGCCTTTGCCCATGCTGCTCTCTCAGCCAAGATTGTTCTTTCTCTTCAACTTCGTTTATACAGCTCACTTCTACTCATTCTTCAAAATTCAGTTCAGGTATATCCATCTCTTAAAGGGTTGTTCTAAATTTCTCTCCTCTTAGCAACACCCCCAGTCTAGTTTGGATTCCCCACTCTGCAAATATTTAAAAGTTTGCATTCTTAGGATGTAGTTCAATATGTATTATGTGTGAAGGGAGTAGCTTGCTTGGTATGACATAATTTTTGCAATCTGGTAAAATATTTTCCTGAGGTAGAGACCCCCCCACCCCACCCCACCCCCACACACACAGGATAAGAAGGTACATAGGAGGAAAGATTTGTAAACCAACACAAAATTAACGTTCATTGACAGAGGAAAAGGAAGCCAGAGCTGGGTAAACAAACAGCCGTGCAAAGAAACAGAAGAATGACTGAACAACCGTGAACATGGCAAATGCTCTAAAATATTAGAGAACCAAGTAAATAATATGCGGAAATGCATTAAGCCCCTGGAAAATTCCTGAAATGTTTGAACAGGAAGTAGATAATAAGGAAAGTTTTCAAATAAAAGTTATTACAGAGAAAAAATTAGAAAAACATTTTATATAGAAGTGAACTTTTATTTTATTTTATTATTATTATTTTTTCTTACTGTTTTTTATTTTTGACAGAGAGAGAGAGAGAGACAGAGAGAATGGGGAGGGTCCAGAGCAGTCTACATATTTGACATTAGTTTTCCATATAGTTTCACTCCACAGGCTGCATAGGGCAGGAACTGGGCTGGGAGCCTCCCACATAGGCCCTTGACAAGAATGGAACTGGGGGCACATCACAGTTCAGCATATGGGTGCACATGGGCCAAGGCCAGGATTTGATCCTTGGTCTCCGGGGACTGCAAAGCGAGTGCTTAACCCCCTGAGCCATCCCAGCTCCCCCCAGAAATGAACTTTTAAAATGAAAGATGCTTAAGAGATAAATTGAACATTTGTGACTTTTTTTTGGTAAAAGTGTTTTTTATATGATATTAGACATAATAATGTTTAAAATTTAAAAGGAATAAAATCATATCATAGTCCTAATTTATTGTGTTGAAAAGAGTAAACTAGAAACTCACAATTGCTTTACTTTGCATTTATGTGGTTACTAAGGTGCCTGATTTTTCAAAACAAAATATTTAATAACACAAAGATACATCAATATACTCATCTTCTAAAGAATAGAAGCATTCTAGATGAAGCTAAAATTCCCTTGACCCTCCCTCTACCTATACTCCCACACCCACTGCTCTTGCCAGAGGTAGCCATTGTTTTCAGCTTAATGTGTATCTTTCTAACATTTTCCCCTGCATTTACAAACATACATGTAACTATAAAATATATGTCTTCATTGTGTATGATAATCCACTGTATGAGTTATGTAAGTTCTGTGTTTTTCATGTAACATGTTGTCTTGGAAATATTAATATTTTTATTTCAGTACAAATAGAGCTGTCTCTGTCAGTAAACGGACTGCCTTCTATCCATAGTATTGATATAACTTTGTTTAGCCATTCCTTTGGTGAGGTACACATAGATTGCCTCTGAACTTCATTTTCAGAACAGTGTGAAGTAAGAATTTATCTTAGTTTCTTTTATTTGGTTAGTCAGTAGTCCTATTACAGTTTTTAAAATAGTTGATTTTTTAATGATTGGGTTTGAAATGTCACTTATGTAGGAAATCCCCAAATATGTCTAGGTCCATTTTTAGATTGTGTCTCCAGTTCCATCATATTTGTATAATGACAGAGTGTAAGATTAGATTGTTATTTTGAGGTTTTCTTGTTTCTTGAGGTAGGCCTGTATTGCTATGAATTTCCCTTTTAGGACGGTTTTTGCTGTGTCCCATAAACTTTGGGTCATTGGGTTTTGGTTTTCATTTATTTCAGTTATCTTTTGATTTCTTCTTTGATTTTGTTCACTCCTTCATTGAGTAATAGCGTCTTATTTAGCCTTCATGTGTTTGTGTGTTTTTTAGATTTTCTTTTATAATTGATTTCTAGTTTCATACCATTGTTGTTGGAGAAGAAATTTGGTATGATTCAGTGTTCTTAAATTTATTGAGATTTGTATTGTGGCCTAACATGTGGTCTATCTTGGAAAATGTTCTATGTGCCCTTGAAAGAATGTATATTCTTCTGCTTTGATGTGAAATGCTTTGAAAATATCAAATCCATCTGATCTAATGCGTCATTTAAGGCTGCTGTTTCCTTGTTTCTGTCTGGGAGATTTATCCCTTGATGTCAATGGGGTGTTAAAGTCCCCTACTATGACTACATTACTTTAATCTTTCCCTTTATGTTAGTTAATATTTGCTTTATGTATTTAGGTGCTCCTGTGTTGTGCTCCTGTGTTGGGTGCATACGTGTTTACAAGGTTTACATCCTCCTGTTGGATTAATCCATTTATTACTATGAAATGTCCTTTGTGTTTTATTACAGCTTTTGTTTTAAAGTTGATTTTGTCTGATATTAGTATTGCTACCCCAGGTTTTTTCAGTTTCCTTTTGCATGCATTATCGTTTGATCTGAGTGGGCCTCTTGTAGATAGGATATGTATGAGTCCTGTTTTCTTATCTATTCTAGCTGTGGACTTTTGGAAGTTGATCTTGTTTAAGTCTTTATTGGTTTCAAAAAGTAATTTTTCAATTGGTTCTCTTGTATATTCTAGTAAGTAATTATATCATCTGCTAATATTGACATATTTTCTCATAAACATTATGAAATATGTTTAAATTTTTTCTAGCACTATGTGTCTTATTTTGTTGACTTCTCACTTAATTTTATTTCTGATTAGATAATTTTGCATATATGATGATAATTGTTTTAATATATTTTTATATATGCCATAATACCTGTGATAATATATATATTGTGACATAATACCGGGGATGCCAAAAAAAATGTATACACATTTTAAGAGATGTTATCTATGTATTATTTTTTGAAGTTGAATTGAATTACGGCAGCAATGTGTAGTATGACATTTGCTCAAAAGATGGCATTAATCAAATGAATGCTACCCTGTTTCCCCGAAAATAAGACAGTGTCTTATACCCTGTTTCCCTGAAAATAAGACAGTGTCTTATCCTGTTTCCCTGAAAATGAGACAGTGTCTTATATTAATTTTTGCTCCCAAAGATACGCTAGGTCTTATTTTCGGGGGGATGCCTTATACGTATTTCAGCGAGAGGCAAAACTGTAAGTAGATCTTATTTTCAGGGGATGTCTTACTTTCGGGGAAACACGGTAGCATCACCATGCGACAGGCAAGGCAGCCAAAGAAAATGGTGGAAACATGGTTGTCATTGGAGGAGCACAAATTGAAGTGGTATTTGAAATTCGAGAATGTTGTGCAAGTACGACAGTGGAGGCGTGAGTATGCAACAGAACCTCCAACATTCCTAACAATTGCACTGATTTGTGGTAAGGTTGAGACACATGGTGAATTGAAATGGCATGCTCAGAGATACAAGTGTACACTTTGGTCAGTGTTGCTCAAACAGTAGTTTCCCCTAATCATTAATCTTTTGTTGTCAGTATATTTTGAATGCTACAATTTTTAATAAGTTTTTTTCTTTCTTAAAATATGTATACATTTTTTGGCACCTTCTATATATGGTCATTTTTAGAAAATTTCTGTTTATGTTTAAAAATAAAAGACTTTTTAATTGAAGATTCACTATGATTGTGGATTTGTGAATATATGTTTAAATTTTAAGCATTTTTTTGTTATATATATGTTGAAACTATTTTGTTAGGTACAGAAAGTTTCTTGAGTATATATTTTTTGGTGTTATTGTTCATTTGATCACCATAAACTGCTTTATGTTTTTATGATTAAAATATTTTAATTTCCAGATTTACCAAAATAATACATGTACATAGTTTAAAATTTTAAATTGTATTAAAACGGAAAGCAACAATCACCTATCTCAGACTCCCCCAAGTGATGTTCTGAGACTGCCAGCTTCTCTAGCTGTTTTTTCTCTTGTTATATTTTTATTTTTTTATTTTATTTTTTTAAAGATTTATTTTTATTGTTTTTGACAGAGAGAGAGATACAGAGACAGAGAGAAGGGGGAGGGCCCAGAACAGTCTCCATAGTTGCACAACATTTGTTTTTCCACATAGTTTTATTCCACAGGTGGGCGTGGGGCTGCACAGGGCAGGAACTGGGCCGGGGCTCACCCCAGTGAGAACTGAACTGGGGGCACTCCCCAGTTCAGCATATGGGTCTGCACGGGCTGGGGCCAGGATTCAATCCTCAGTTCCCGGGGCTGCAAAGTGAGCGCTTAACCCACTGAGCCATCACGGCTTTCCCTTGCTATATTTTGAAAGCAGCATGCTTAATTACAATTTAAAAACCTTCTGTTCATCTACTGATTTCTTGTAGAAAAATAAAATTTATCTTTCTTAAAGTGTTCCTCACAACATCTTTCCATACACACTTGTACCTTTTTGACCTCTCAATCTAGATATATCACAATCCAAATCAATAGTCAGTATCTACAATTAGTGTCTACGTAAGTACTGTTCAAATCTGAGACAAAAAAAGCCTATTACAAGTATTTAATATCTTATTCAACTTTTAATTTTAAAGGTTTTCCATGCAACAGTCATTAATTCATCTCCAAACTCCCATTAGAGCCACAAATCTTTCATTATTGACAACATGTTTGTCCATTAGGAGTACTTTTTTGTTATTGCTGAGACATTTCAGGAACTTGTTTTTTCCCCACTAGAATGTGATTGATGGTCTTTAAGATCTGCTGTGTAGCTACTTTCCTGTAGCTTTGCTTTATCAGAACCCATCTGTTTTTATATACTTTAACAGCCAATAGCTCTTTCTTATTACTTAATTTTTTCCTTTTTATAGCATCCTATTTTTATTTCATATATACAATAAATATTAATATTTGTAAACAAACTAATGATAGTTTTAAGAGTTTTTTTGTTTTGTTATGTTTTTTTGCCCCTTGAGTAATCTTGATCTGCCCTGAATTCTTTTGTTCTTTGATGTGCTCTGACTCTCGTGTTAGAGACATTGTTTCAGTGTCTTCTGATTTTGCCTATCTGTTCTTGTTTGGTGACTAGAAGATCTGCAGAGACGGAATTTGTTGACGAGTGGGTTTTACTCTCAGTTAAATAGAAGGTGGTAAAGTGGTTTTCTTCTGGGTGATTCCCAAATGTCATCATCTATACGTCTTTCAAGCACTGTAGTAACCTGGCTTTCAATATTGAATGAGTTGAAAAGAATCTGTAGTTTTCCCTGAGCTAGGCTAGCTATCTGATTACAGTCACTGTTCCTTCCGAGAGGCTGATTCATCCCACTCTGAGCCTCCCACCCCACACAGTGATAATCAACCAGTGCATGATTGTAGTGTTAAACCCTCCTGGATGACCCTGTTGTCCCATAATTTTAACAAGAATCTTGTTGAATGTTCTAAGACATCCACTTCTCTGGTATCTTCTGCCTTTCAGCATAGGGCACTGCTACTATTTAGAGCAGGGGTGTCCAATAGTTCAGTTTCCCTGGGAACATTGGAAGAAGAACAATTGTCTTGGATTACACATAAAATACACTAACATTAATGATAGCTGATGAGCTAAGAAAAATTGCAGGGGAAGCTGGGATGGCTCAGCGGGTGAGGTGTTCACTTTGCACCCTGGGGACCAAGGATTGAATTCCAGCCCTTCCTGTGCAGACCCATATGCTGAACTGGGCTGTGCTTCACATGCAGGTGCCTTCAGTTCAGCTCTCACCCCCTGGTTTGGCCCCTGGCTCAAGGGGGCATGGTTCCCATGTGGGAGGCCCCCAACCCAGTTCCCACCCTGTGTGGCCCCCGCCCACCTTTGTGGACTGAAGCCATGTCGAAAACTGATGATGTATGACTGTGGAGACTGCTCTGCGCCCTCTCCCTTCTCTGTCTCTCTCTGTCTCTGTCTCTTTTTGTCTCTATCAAAAACAATAAAATAACTCCTTTTAAAAATTGCTGGGGAAGCCGGGATGGCTCAGTGGTTAAGCGCTCGCTTTGCAGCCCCGGGGACTGAGAATCGAGTCCCAGCCCCAGCCCATGCAGACCATATGCTGAACTGGGGAGTGCCCCCCCAGTTTGGTTCTCACCGGGGAGAGACCCCAGCCCAGCTCCTGCCTTGTGCAGCCCCGCGTCCACCTGTGGCATGAAACTATGTGGAAAACCAATGGTGTGCACTTATGGAGACTGTTCTTGGCCCTCCCCCTTCTCTTTGTCTCTGTATCTCTCTCTCTCTCCCTCTGTCTGTCAAAAACAATAAAAATAGATCTTTAAAAAAGTTGCAAAAATATCTCATAATATTTTAAGAAAATTTACGAATTTGTGTTGGGCTGCATTCAAAACCATCCTGGGCCACATGCAGCTCATGGGCCACGAGTTGGACAAGCTTGATTTAGAATAAAGCTTGGCAACTTACGGGCGGTGGCAGGGGTATCAAGTAGGGGGAGAGGATCATCAAGAAATTCACAGAATAAAGGGTAAGAAGGGTAAAAAACACTTCATTATTTTTCCTTGTCAACTTATTCACCCTTAACCTCAATATACTTTTCAGATCTTTCAATAAGTTTATTTATACACTTGGGAAAAAATGTTTTGTTTTTGCCATCAAGTTGCAGCTTTAACCTCTTTGTCTTCTGTAAAGTTCTTCTGTTGAAACTGGTTTTTCGTATTTGGGACAAATAATAATCAGACAGAGCCAGGTATGGACTGTGGGAGCATGGTTCAACATTTGGAAGCCACACATCATGAAGAATAGCCAATGCAACATTCCTCTTGTGCATGGGCACGTTGTTGTGCAAAAGCAGCACCCCTTTGGTCCATTTTCCTCTTCTTTTCTCCTTCACAGATTCTTTTCACTGTTACAGCAGATTGGAATAGTGCCCTCCGGTTATTGTGACACCCTTAACCTTGTAACCAATCAGCGGAATACTATCAGTATCCCCCAAAACAGTAGCCATGATTTTTCTAGCTGATTGTGTCACCTCAGACTTAGGGGGTGGGGTGTGCCCTTTTCATGCCACTGCATGGACTCCTGCTTCGATGCAGGCTCATACAAAGAAACCCAAGGTTCATCTCCAGTGACCATCTGGTTTAAAACTTCATCTTTGTTGTCTCATCAGAGGTCCTAAAACTTCTGTGAACACTCCATCCACAGTTATATTTGAAGCAACACACATTGTGAGTACGCATTTTGTACCAACTTTTGACATCCTTAGATGCTGATGGAGAGTATTCAGAATGGTTGAAGGTAGTACTCTAACCATTTCTGCAAACTACTTTCTATTCAAACTGGCATCATCCACTACAAGTTTTCAACTTTTGCGACTGTCTGAGGAAGTGGCCTCCAGAGGGCATGCCAGATGGAGGTCATCTTCAATCAGTTCTCTACCTGGCTTGAAAAGGTGATGACACTTGTAAACCATGGATTTGCCAGGACAACAGTCCTTATAAACTGCTAACATCTCTTACAAAATAGTTTGAGGTGTTTTCCCTTGTTTTGTGAGCATAATGATGTGTGAAATTCAATTTCATCCCTACTTGGGGTTTTCTTGACAGTTGATGTGCCTCTTTTGTCATATTTGAAAGAAAATGGATGCAAGAAGGCTAAAATTTGGCACATATACTAATAGTAAGTCACACAATCAAACTATGTGCAATAGTACTCCCACATCTCTGATAATCCCCCGCTCTGAATTTCTTAACCACCTCTCGTGGTTTGTGCTCTACTTTCCCTCTATAAGCTTTATGTTTTTTTGAAGGAGCATAGATTCAGGGATTCACTGAGAGTTTGCCACCTTTTCTCTTTCAGGGTGGATGTAAATTTTTAAAAACAACTTTTCTCTTATTTCTAGAGGTTTGTTGTAAGAGGAGAGAAGTGGACCTCTTGCCTTTCCTGATTCTACTCAGTTTGCACCTTGACTAGAAACCTGAAACTGAACATTTTAACATTTTTTTTATTGCAATTCCTTTTAGAATAATTGCCTGTATTTTTTCCATTTTTATGTTAATATGTCAATATATTTAGACTATATTGTTATTAATATTAGCCTTCTAATTGTAATATTTGCTGAAAATATTTTTGAGGTATTTTCTTTTCATTTTAATTATTTTTCATGCTAATGAATTTCACATCTTGAGATAATCAATTTTGTCAATATTTTCCTTTGTAGAAGATATTTAGTAAATGTCAGATAAATTCATGATTGTCTTTAGTTTTTCTTTCAATGTAGACTTTAAATATTTATCTTACCTTGAAATTATTTTATAATTTTTAACAAGTATGTATCTATTCCCCCTCAAATTTACAAATTAACTAGGTATCTTGATATTATTAACTAGTTTTTAAAATTTCTCCAGTTATGTCTCTTAACATCACATGTTAATTGTAAAATGTGCTATATTTCTGTGCTTTGTGCTCTGTTCTATTGATATGTTTTTTCCATTTCATGCCCATTTTTTATTATATTATTATTTTTTAATAAGCTATTGGTTTATCTGATTTTATTTGCTTCTTTTTCAATTATTATTTAATAGTTCTCCATTCATACAGTATACAACTATTCTAACCTAAGTCTCTTGTCTTCATGGAGTACACATTCTCAGAGAATGTGATCAGTTCATATTGAGGAGTTCCAAGAAGATTCCTTCGAAAGATCAAGTTTTGTTTTTTTTAGAGCATTTTTTTTAAGTTTTATTTATTTATTTATTTATTTTTTGACAGAGAAAGAGAGAGATACAGAGACAGATACAGAGAGAGAACTGAACTGGGGGAACTCCCCAGTTCAGCATATGGGTCCGCACGGGCCGGGGCCTGAGCCGGGATTCGATCCTCGGTCCCCGGCACTGCAAAGTGAGCGCTTAACCCACTGAGCCATCCCGGCTTCCCCCAAAAGCTCAAGTTTTAAGGAAGGACTAAACATTTGATGGAAAAGCTTCAGTTTTGATATATGGGCAGAACTTCACCAGGACAATGAATACATAAGTACAAAGTGATATATATATATATATATATATATATATATATATATATATATGTATATGTGTATGTATATATATATATATATATATATATATATATCCCCCCAAAATGTGGACAGGTGCACATACAGAGTTGGCTGGAGCATAGAGAATAGCTGAGTATGAGTCTGAAGAGCTAATCTGGAGTACCACTCTTCTATAATTCTAATTAAATTTTGTAATAATTTGGCAAAATCCAAATCCACCCCTACTAAACTCTTGATCAAGATAACATTAAATATATTTAGTATGACATAAGTAATTATTTAATTCACTTGAGTTGTTGAGTAATGACATTTGGAGTAGATAAAAGTAATAAAATATGATACAATATACAGTATAGGCTGTTTTTTTCTTTTTTAACAGTGTCAGTAAAATTAAGAGTATAGTAAATCAGATGCCAGGATAGTTCAAGAGGCTGAGTGCTTGCCTTGCAACCACAATGTCTGGGTATTGAATCTCTGCCCTGGCCTGTGCAAGTCCATATGCTGAAATGAAGGGCAACTGGTAACTGCCAGGTAGTGGTGAAGGTTCTTACTACCCATGTGGGAGGCCCCCAGTTCAGTTCCCGCTCTGCATGGCCCCCACATCCACCTGTGTGGAGTGAAACTGTGTCATAACTAATGATGTCCAATTATGGAGACTGCTCTGGGCCCTTCCCTCTTCTTCTCCCACATTGTTTGTTTCTCTCTCTCTCTCTCTCTCACTTTCTCTCAAAAAACAATAAAATAAATCTTAAAAAAAAAAAGAGTATAGTGAATCCATGATGTATGTTTCTTTTCAAAGTTTAATTCAAGGAAAGAAGACTGCTCTCTTGAAGAATAATCAGTCAGCTTTAAGACATGGAACACGAAATCAATTGCCCTGATTTTATTGGAGTTGTCTAATTCTCATTATTATGTAGTCCACTAGGAGAATAGGGATAAGTTCCGTCAGCCAGCAAAGCCTTATGGAATAGGAATCCTTATGCACAGTAATGAGGGAATTGCTCAAGGGAAACAAAAGGTAACAAATAGAAGTGTACTTATTAACTGCTCTAGAAAGTTGATGGTAAAGTGAGAGAACTAGAATGTAGCTCTGGGAACAGTATGGGCATAGGAAGAATTTTCTCTTATTAAGTTCTAAAAAAATTTAAAAGACAGGAGGGAATAGTTCAGTAAGGAAAGAGAAGTTGGATACTTCAAAGAAGGGAAACCCACCTTAGCACAAGAGTTCTTTAAAAAATGTGAAATAACTTGTTCAAGACATAAAGGGAGAAAGGGAATACTTCTGTCTCTTAGAATTGCAACAAGGATAAAATTAGAAGATATAAAGAAATAGATGTTGAGGAATAGATGCAGAGAACTAGACAGCTTACATTGATGGCTTTGATATTCTAAATAAGTATATCCCCTAGACACCTACATCAGAATAACCAGGGGATCACTTTTCAGCCTTTTGGCTAAGATCATGTGCAGAATCACCAGAGAATACTGGATTAAATTCAGCTCTTTTGATAACTCTCATCAGAATCCAGGAAACTGTGACATCAAGTTATTCTGGCTAGAGTTTGAGAACCACCATTCAAATGAAGTCAGAGATTCTCTGGCGTGTGTCTATATGATGAGGAAAGCATTACTGTTTTAGGAAAAGAGGAGACGATAGGTATGGGCAGTGGAGAGAATAAAAAATTGCTAAGCAGAGCCTACTTGGAAGTTGGAAAGCAGGAATTTGTGTTGAAGAGAGGCTGGCTCAGCTCCAAAATATTGTTCAATGTGCTCCCATGACCTCTTTTAGGGTAAAGTGATTCCACCTAAAAACCCTGTGGCCATGCATATCCCTATTTGTCAGGACCCAGGGAAAATTGCTAAAGCAGGCTGCTGAATCAAGGACTTGAAGAAAATTTGAATGATTTCCCTTTCTTTGATCTTGAGCAACACACCCTTCTTGGCAGGCAGAGTTAATAACACCAATTGCGACATGAAATCCTGTGGATTTGTGTATTCAGAATTTGGTTTCAAATATTTATGATGAGGCCTGCCAAGAGGTCAGGCCAGATCCATCTGCTAGTTGTGGCCCAGTTCCATTCTTAAATGATGCTGTTCCACCTGCTTATAACCTGAGATGCACAGCTCCCTTGTGTGAAACTAAAGTTGCAAGGCCCTAGTCTACCTAGTTGAGCTAGGTAAGCATCCTTGTGACTGGTCTCCAGGCTTCCCCCTGCTTCTTCTTTCCCCCAGAATTACCTTTCTTAAACTGCCAGAATTACCTTTTTTGACATAGACTGACAAGTAAACAAATAATGAAATAATTGTAATTCAAATAGTAAGTTCTATGAGTACTCACAGCCAATGAAAGTTCCCCATCACCACAGAGTGGAGTCCTAACGAATTTGAGATGCACAGATTTTTTTGCAATATGCCTCATCTTTAACCACTGCCTCTACCATTCCCATCTCACTTGTTATGGGGACACTGAATCTTCATCCTTGTTGTCCCAACCCGTGCAGCCTTGTCAGTGATCAAAATGTCCCTTTTAATTTGTTTCCTGTTCGTCTTCTTGTTCCTTTGAGAAGGTCTATTTAAACATCATTTCCTCTTTGCAGCTTTCATGTTCCCTCCTCCTAAGCCAGAATTTTTTTTTCATCTGTATTTCATAGTTTTTTATACAAATATCAACTGTTGCATTTAGAATATTATATAGTATTTATTTATATTTTTGTTTCTACAAGTGTACTTGAGTTTCTTGAGACAAAAAATTGGGTCATTAAATTTTAATTCCCCAGTGCCTGACACATAGGATATGTACCGTTGATTTTAGTTGAATACAGTTGAACTTTTAGTCAAAAGTGAAAGAATGTAGGTAAGAAGGGTTCTTTGGAGCAATATGGGCAACTCTTAGCATCATTTTATGACAGTAATGAGTCTTTTTTTTTATATAATATAGTTACACTATAACATTGATTCATCTAAATACTTGGAGAATCACAGAATTTCAATGGAAGAGATATTTTAGAAAAGAGTCCTTTGATTTGTAGATGAGGAAACTAATTCTGTGTTTATTTCAGACCTCACAAGTAGCTTTTATCAAAATCCTATCCAATAACCAAAACCCTTTTGAATTCATGAATATTAAACCATCTTTATATTATAGGCAAATAAATCCTGAAGAGAACAAAATGTACAATGCAGTTTAGTTCATAGAGAATCCCTTTAAGGAATCCTAACCTGAGTTTAGGGTGTTGAGGTAGGGGAAAACCAAGCTACATTACATGGTGAGACATAATTGGTAAGTCCAAGGAGGATTTTAATACAAGTGAAGTGTTTTTCATGTTTTTGTTTGTTTTGTTTTGTTTTTTTTGCTGAGGTGATGTGAACTATCAAGGCCATCAGAAGAATAGTAGATAGGTGTTGATGAATTTTTTCTCTCCAGGTTTAACTGAACTTTTTTTTCACTTTAATAGGTTTCAGAACCTGCTATGGTCCAGAAAGACATTTGTGGACAACATGAAAATCTATAACCACAGTTATATCTACATGCCTGCCTTTTCTATGAAGACGGGAACAGAGCCATCGCTCCGGGTTTATTACACACTGTCAGATGTTGGTGCCACTCAAACAGTGCTCTTTGCTAACCCCAACTTTCTGCGTAGCGTTGGGAAGTTTTGGAAAAGTAGGGGAATTCATGGCAAACGCCTGTCCACAGGACTCTTTCTGGTGAGCGCAGCCATGGGCCTCTGTGAGGAGGTGGCCATCTATGGCTTCTGGCCCTTCTCTGTGAACATGCACGAGCAGCCCATCAGTCACCACTACTATGATAACGTGTTGCCCTTTTCTGGCTTCCATGCCATGCCAGAGGAATTTCTGCAACTCTGGTACCTTCATAAAATGGGTGCACTGAGAATGCAGCTAGACCCGTGTGAGGACATCTCACTCCAGCCCACTTCCTAGGGACAGTGGACCAAGAAAGAACTAAGCCAGGGTATTTTTGTTAGGTTTTCTACATGACTGCAAAAGGAAATGGTCAAGTCCTTTCATGGATTCGCATGAGCCACTTGGAAACAACATAGCTACCCAAGGGAAACTCTACTTTCTGTGTTAGTTTGGAGAACGAATGGCAAACAGTCTACGAAATATTTTATAGCACATTCTGTATTTGCAGCTAGTAATGTTCTGACAAAATGATGTTGGTAAAGCACATTTACATGGTTTAAACCTAGAAGGTGCAGTTATAAGCAAAACAGAACCGTAGTTTTTGAAGCTGAAGTGTTAATCAAGGTAAAATAAAGGAAATGCTAGGGCCAAAGAGTTAACTGATCATCAATACAAACTGGCTCAATGAAAAAAAAACCTACTGATAAAGACTGATATTAGAATTATAGGTTTTTAGTATATGTGCTGCAGAAGGGAGCACAGAATCATAAGTTTTTAAAAAATTATTTATTTTTGCCCTATTTAGGGGCAGAGAGTGGGTGATGGGATAGATTAAAAAAAAAAGTTTCTTACTGAGTAGTAAGCATACAAAATACCACAGTTGATACTGTGATTTGTTGAAATAAGTCTATGTTAACTATAGTTTCCCCTCCATTTAAAATATTAAATAATAATTGCTTCCTCCCCTTTTGTCAAGTCTATATAGACAATGTACAGCATTGTTGAATTTAGACAGTGTTGATTCATAGTCTGGATAACATGAACCACTTTTCTTCCCCTTCAAATTTTAGGTCTGCAGTATATAAGCCTACTTGCTTTATTATTATTTTAAGTGTACAGAGATGATAAATGTGACTACGTTATTTATTTGCAAATGATTACATAATTGTCATCATAATTTAATGTTGAGAGATAAAGTAAAGCACAATGATGTAAAGCTTACTCTCTGGAAGGCAGACTGGAAGGCTCATCCCTTTTCAAATTAAATTGGTATATGCACTCCAAGAGAAAGCATATGCATGTACACCTACAAACATACCTATATTCCTGTGTACACACACACACACACAGAGTTAAACAAAGCTCATTCTCATGCAACTATGAAAGGTGAACCCAATTCTGGGTGGCGAGCTTATAATGCAATACATAGACAATGTAATGTAGAGTTGTACACCTGGAAATTATGTAATTTTTACCAACCAATGTCACCCCAATAAATGTAACAAAAACAAAAAACAAAACCAAAAAAATGAAAGAAAAACAAAAAGGTGAACCCACATGGCCTGGTATTTCAAAAATCTATAATCAGTGTTGGGAGGTATAACTGTATTATGTACTACCCACTCCTCTTGCTATAAGACAAGCCAGCTTACTGGTCCCTGCTCATAATGCTCATACCAGCATGAGACACAAGACTTAATCCCAAACGCTTCCCCAAAATGAACAGATTTGTTTTACTCATTCTCCCCATCATCTCATGAATGGACCCTTGTTGAGCATGTTCACACAAGCAAGTCCCATACAAGGAAGGGACGCGAATTAGTAGCTATCTATACTCTTAGTAGCAGATAGGACTACTTAGAAAGCCAAACTCTACTGACAGACAACAAGCAGCCAAATGTATTTACCTATAAGACAAGGGTAAAGGAGGCCCTTCATTGTCTTTGTGCTTTGGGAATGCCTTACTCTAAAAGGAGACACGAGAAATCACTTTTTTCTTTTTTAAGTATCACCAAAATTTAGGTAAATTGGACTAAAAGGCTGTTTCATTTTTAATAGTAGAAACTTAGTACATAATATTTGTTAAAACAGGTGGCAGTTTTTGGTGGGTTACTTTAACAGCTATCACGATAAGATGCCCTTGGAAAAAATCTACATCATTGGACTAGGCAATTTCTAAATAAGGTTGAATATTGAAATTTTAGAAATCAGCAGCTAAAATATGACCGGTTGACATAACATAGATTATACTGATACTTAAGCAGTTAAGGATTTGAGTATTCTGTGCAGAACTGATTTGCTATTTTTATTCTATATGGCAGCAAAAATGTAGTGAGAATGTACTATTGAATGAGCTGTGTTAACTATTCACTATATGTGCAATCTGAGTATATTTTCTCTTTTGAGTTATTGTTATTATTTAATAATTATTTTTTTAAAGAATACATCTTAACCTATACACCTCATCAAAAATATAAAAGGACTAATGAAAAACACATATGAATGTTAATAAAATACGTGCTTTAATTGTTAAAATTTTTTAAATGTAATTAATGAGTTCCATAAAGCCCATGTATTACAATTCCACTGAAAATATTATCTGGAAATACTACATCTTGTTGTGATTCCTGGCATAGATTTGTGCAATAGATTTGTACAATGTTTAGTCTATAAATTTGTAGCTTCTGAAATGTAAAACCAAAATATCCCAAATTGATGTTTAATTAGACTAGTGCTTCTCAACTGAGGTGATTTTCCTGCCCTATTTGGTGATATCTGGTAATGTCTGCAGACATTTTTGTCATGATTTGGAAGGTATGAGAGGAGGTAAAGAAATTTACAGAATGAAGGGGAAGAAGATTAAGAAAATAAACTTATTTTTTCTTTTCAATATACTCACCTTTAACCCTAAAACCCAGACAGTTTTCATATTTTTTTAAAGATTTATTGTTTTGAGAGATGAGAGAAAGAGAAGGGGGAGGGCCCACTGCACTCTCCAGAGTTGTACATCATTAGTTGTGACACAGTTTCATTCCACACAGGTGAATGTGGGGTCACATGGGCCAGGAACTGAACTGGGGGCCTCCCACATGGGAGGCCAAAACCTTCACCGCCATCCTGGTTGTTAGCAGTTTTGCCACAGTTTAGCCTATGAGTTTGATGGACCAGGGCCAGCATGTGATCTCCAGACCGCGTGGTTGCAAGGCAAGCACTCAGCTGGCTGAGCTATCCCAGCATCCCCTTTTCAGATCTTTCAATAAGTTTATTTACACCCTTGAAAAAAAAGTTTTGTTTTTTCCCTCCAATTGCAGCTTTAACCTCTTTGTCTTCTATAAGTTTTTTCCTCTGAAACTGTCTTTATTTTATTTATTTTTTTATTTTTTTAACTGAACTGGGGGCACACCCCAGTTCAGCATGTCGGTCTGCCTGGGCCAGAGCCGGGATTTGATCCTTAGTCCTTGGGGGCACCAAAGCAAGCGCTTAACCCGCTGAGCCATCCCGGATTTCCCTTTTTTTTTTTTTTTTTTTAGTATTTGGGAACAAATAATAGACAGAGCCAGGTCTAGGGAGGGTGGTTTAATGTTTGGAAGCCACACTCATGAAAAGTAGCCAATACCACATTGCTCTTGTGTACGGGCCTATTGTCATGCAAAAGCAGCATGCCTTTGGTCCATATTCCTCTTATTTCTTCCTTCACAGATTTTTTTTAACGGTTTCAGCAGACTTGAATAGTACACCCCCCATTATTGTAACACCCTTACCTTTGTAATCAATCAGCAGGATACCTTCTGAATCCCAAAAAACAGTAGCCATGATTTTTCCAGCTGATTGCAACACCTTGAACTTCTTAGGGCATGGGGCATGACCTTTTCATGCCACTGTGTGGACTCCTGCTTTGATTCAGGCTCATACTGATAAATCCAAGTTTTATCTCCAGTTACAATTCGGTTTAAAACTTGATTTTTGTTTTCTCTGCCAAGATCCAAAAACTGCCGTGATCACTTGACATGCTGTTCTTTTTGAAGCTTGTGAGCATTCTTGGTACCCATTTTGTACTGACTTTTGACATGCTTAGATGCTGATGGAGAATATTCAAAATGGTTGTAAGTAATACTCCAGCCGTTTCTGCAAGCTGCTTTTTATTCAACCTGGCATCTTCCACTACAAATATTCAAGATTTCTGACAAGGTCTGCAAAAGTGGCCTCAAGAGACCATCCCAGACGAAGGTTGTCTTCAATCAACTCTCTCCCTTGCTTGAAAAGGCTATGCCAATTGTAAACTCTAAATTTCCCAGGGCAACAGTCCCTGTAAACCACTAACATCTCTTCTAGAATGATTTGAGGTGTTTTCCCTTGTTTTATGAGGAACTTAATGATGGCACGCAATTCAGTTTTATCCATACTTGGGGTTTTCTTCACATTTGACATGCTTCTTTAGTGATATCTGGATGAAAGTAGGCTAAAATGTGGCATATATACTAATAATAAGTCACACAATCAAACTGTGTGCACTCGTACTCCCACCTCTCTGGTAACATACCTCCTCCCCCATTGAACAAATTTCTTGACCACTCTTCATACTACTAGCATCTAGACAAAAGTTCTGCTAAATATCTGCAATGCACAGGTCAGATCCCTCACAACAAAGAATTGCCCAGTCTAAAATGTTAGTAGTACCGAGGTTGAGAAACCTGAATTAGACTAAAGTGATATTTTGATTGTTCCATATTGTCTTCACTTAAGGGTACACATACATGCTTATGTCATTCAGAGTATGACTACAGTTTAATGAGAATATTTTCTTAGAGTAGATTGCAGTTTGGCATTATTTTATAGTGACAACTCATGGGTATGCCATACATATTTCCTTATCCATGGTTAGATAGATGTATCTAAACCCAGGGTTTGTGTGTGTGTGTGTGTGTGTGTGTGTGTGTAGAATAAATGTATGTACCTCTATCTTTATTAAAATATATGTGTTCCTAAGTAAGGATCTCTCTACAATTGTTTTGCAGATACCTTGGAATCCTCTATTACTATTAAATTTAAATTCCAAACTTTCATTATTTTATTTTATTTTTTCTGAAATTGAGGCCTTTAGGATTGTGCCACATACTTTGCCAAATTTGGTCAATTACATTTTAATAGTATTGACACTTAAGATTCAACTCAGAACTTATTCAGGTTATAGTAGATACATTTAATAAGAAATATTTCATCACTTTCAATGCATCTGCCAAAAAATAACATCACCCTCTAACAGTCTAATTTTTAAAATTTTTTAGGGATAACGATTAGATTGTGCAATGTGGGCCATTGAGGGGATGAACGAACTGAAAATCACTACCTAATGAGACTATTAGCTCCAATTTGAGAATTGCATTGATGCTCAAGGCCATAAATGAGGATGACCTCTGTTTAATTTTAATTACACTTAAGTAAAATTAAGATAGGTGGAGGATTAAGTCATTCCATAAGAAAGTAAAATAATTTTTCATATGAAATTTTTTTGTATGACGGGGACATTAGACACATAAGCTTTATAGATATAGAGTATTTAACCAACAGTTTATATAACATTGTATAGCTAAAATGTAATTAATATAAGAAGTTAAACAGTGCTCTCTGGATTTCTATTTAGTTCACTTCCAGCATTTTTAGCAAAGGTAAATGATCCAAAATAATACAGATGATTCAAAATGGCGGATGTTCAGACAGTACTCTTTGGCTTTGCCATGATCGATGTCCTTCTTTTGGCTAAAACCTTTGTTTAGGTTAAATATAAATTATACCTAAAGCAATGAACAACATGGCCTAAAAGTCTACTTGAAAAATAACTGAAAAAATCTTAGGATTTTAAATTTGCCAAAAATATTCTTAGATTAATCAAAAGCTTTACAGGAGTATTATAGGTGATTCCAAATGGAAACTTATATCAATAACATTTCTTGTTATCAGCAACTATGGTAGTCGTATACTTTATTACCAACAATCTCTATTTCTTTATTTGGAAAATCGGTCATCTATAGCTTTAATTTTTATGTTTAAAAATACTGACTTTGTGAAATGTTTAACAGACTAATCCTTATTAGGAGGGTCCTAAGAGGAAGAAATATCACAGTCTACTGAAAACTTTCTCACTAGAACCAGGTAATATCTGTTCTATATATGTAAAGTTCCAAAGACAAATGCTATGAGGACTTTTGTGGGAACTTGAAAACAAATATGTGGAGAAATAAGGACTGAAAGCAACACTATGCTTTGTATTTCTTCATCTTCCCGATATAGAGATTGACTTTCTGATTATGTGACTCTTGGTGGGTATACATGAGGGCTAGAAGTGGGTAAATAACTCCAGGCACTTACAACTTAAGTCAAGCTTCTAATGAAGTCAGCAGTAACTATGACTAAACATGACTAGCAATTTTGTCAGATTCAATCCACCATATGATAAGATGAGTGTAAAGGATATAACCTCACTCTCAAGCTCTTAGCCTACCGAGGATAGGAGAAGTCTCTGCCCTTGACCTTGGCTTTCCAGTACTATCTATCTCTGTCTAATACCATGGAAGCTGGTCTCTGTCTGGGGCTGAGCTAAGGGAAGGCTTGTGACTAGAGAGCTGGGGTGGAGATTTGCTAAGAAGCTTAAATTTTTACATTTTCTTAAACAGGGTTTTTGGCTGTTGATTTTTTTTTTTCTCTTGTGCTCTCTAAATTTTAGCATCTTGTAACAGAGTTCTGGTCACCCTGACCTAATTATGGCCCTGGCTTGGATAATTAAAAGTGGATTTTTTGTCCCCACTCAGATTTTCTGAGTTCCTAAAGGTAGGGAGATAGCAAATATTCCACCCATTCCTACAGAGCCACTATGAAAGCCCTGGAGATGTCCCAAAGGAATCGTGAAGCCTAGCTTGTCTGTATAAACTCCTAAATATGAAGCCTTAATATTTAGGTTGAGCAAGTGGAAGGAAACATATATGAACCTAATTGCTATAGCCTTAGTTCTTCTAATTATAATTATAAGACAATGGATACTACTGGCATTATCCTCATCTTGTCTTTTGATATTTTTTTTACATAGTACATCCTAAAGGTGAGAGATTGAAGCAAGTGAATGAATGGAAAGGTCATTCAAACACAATATAACTTCTGTTTATCATTGCAATAAGGAAAAAAAAATATGTATTGTTTTATTCTAATTTTCTTCTTTCTGGTGCCAGCAATTTTGATTTCTTCTATCTCTAACAAATAAGAGCATTTATGTGATAGCCAAAGCTCATATCTATAACTTTTTTAAGCACAAATGAGGAATTATATTTTGTTTATGGCCACTCATTTACTACCTCCTCTGTGTTCTTATCAATCTATACATTGTGCTAGAATTCTTTCTGATTTGCTTTCCTGTTGAAGCTGTGGGATATAGTCAATATTTCAAAGTTGTCCAAGAGTTTTATAGAATAACACTCAAATATATTGATCACGTCTCTTTCTGTTTCTATGTAATTAGATTGTCTCCAGATATTTGTCATTTTAAAAGTGTATGCTTCACATGATACCAATAAACATCTACAAGATGTTATTTTATCCAGGGCAGAGAAAATCAGGAGTCAGATAAATCTGTTTTCTCTGCACAGTAAGAGAAATGGAGAATTGCAGTATAAAAGAGGTTTAAACAAAATTTTTAAAAAGGCTGGGGGTGGGGGGTAGGGAACAAAAATCAGGTTTTTAGGTGTGAAGGACCATTGGGAGGGATGTTAGAATGTAACTAAGCAGAGAGCATACAGGATTCTGTCCTTGAGTGCAGTCCCCAAAATAGAACACTTTCAAACATTTTAAAGGAAATACACTGTCATGCAGTTGTTATGACTAACAGTGAAAGACACTAGAGGAAGCAGTGGAAGAGCCAGATTGTGGGACATTTAGGAAAGAAAACAGAAGAGGGGTACCTGGTTACCCCTCAGGACCCTCACAGTCTAAATGCTTCTCTTCCTGTCTCTCTACAAGCTGTGCTTTCCTTGGTATTTGAACCGGAGTATGCAGACACTGTTGTTTTCATATCCCCTTTCATTTCCTCTTAGACACGCACACACTTCCAAAATAAGATGATTTAGATCTCCTGTCATGATGAGGCAGCAATAGTAGGAAGTGTCAACTTGAAGTTGACCCTTTGAAATGCGGTCACCTTGTGCTATGTGTAGTGAGCAGGTAAAAGCTTTAGTCCCCTGCTCCTGCAATTACTTTGGTAAGAAGCTTTTGTATTAACTATTATGTAACAGAATTAGATACATTTTCCTCCCCTATGCTCTAGTGTACGCGCACACACTTCGCATTATTCATGCCCATTGAAAAGAGCAAGATGGCTGACCTAGTAAGTAGGTGGCAGAGGGTGCCTTAACTTTTTCTGGCTTTGCTGCCATTGTTTTATTTCCTTCATGTACTCCAGTCACTTTAGAGGTGTAACCATATCTGTTCCAAGTTGTATCTTTACCATCAGCAAAAACTCATAAATGGAGTGAATGTGGTTTTTATATAAATGCACAATAGCATATAGGCCTTGGAGACATCTGATAATAGTATGTAAATATCCTTTGTTGAAGTAGTAGAACCTTCTCATAAGAAACACTGTAGGTGATAGCTACACGAGGATGCATAGATTAAGAATGTTTTCTCCTGTGAATTCTAGCATTCATGGAAGCAAAACACGAGTTTGCTTTTGTTTCTCATTTATTCTTAAGCACCAATCTCTTGGGCTTTCTAGATGGTAGATCCCTTAAAAATATACAGGATTCACAATTTTGGGGTGTTTGATGGGTACTGGGTACATCAACATTAGAGACACCAGAAGGAAAATGGTGGGACAGACAAGGATAACTCCATTGCAAAGATTGCCTAATTTTAAAAAAGCATGGAATATTTCTAGAACTCCAGTTATCATACAGCATGGTTAGTCTAAAAAGTGCTGATAAAGCACGTTTCCCTTTGATCTCTAATTCAGTTATTGCACACTATATATTTATTTCATATACTGTGCAAGCTGTTTTTCAAGAACAAATTTGCAGAGGCTGGAGATAAGAGAAAAATAGAAAAATTCAAATATTCTCTTTCTCATGCAGTGTAGTCTGACTACCAGTCCATGGTAGTCAGATTTATTCTGGAACAGATTTTAGGTTTTACTATTAAATGGAATCACCTTTGAAGTGCACATGGAAATACTTCTTCCGAATAAAGCCACGTTCCATTGGCAGGAGATGTGGGGAAAACCAGTTGCTTGTCATTCTTCTTTGTTGTTGTTGTTTAAAAAAGTTTAATGTGAAATGGAGCAAGTAAGGAAAAATATTAAGTGGGTACTTTTTATAGCATTACTTGAAAGAACAGTACCTATCTCTGTTAGTTCTGCTGAGTTGTTTCTTTCCACGGAATCTAAATGCGATGTCATAAGAGGAGGTTTGCTGTAACAACATGTCTTTTTCCTTGGTATGTTCATTGTAATTATGGCTGGTAGTGAGAAGGTTCAGTAAATCTCAATTTCTCTACCTCCCTTACTTGGAGAAAATTTGGAAATGTACCCTATGAATAAAATGATTTTTTAAATATATATAGCTTGTGAAGTCTTTATTTCCCAGGAGCGTATGGGTAATCCTATTTCCTTTTCCATTCCTCCTTCATTTTATATCCATGTCAGCTATACTGATTTTTTTTTTTTCCTTCTGGATGAAATGCTTCTTGGAGATAAATTACTTTAGAAATACAGAATTATAAATGCCATAAATAGAATATAAGAATACTATTGCTACCTCTTGTGTGGGTGAAAGGAACTATCTATTGGGCAAAGTAAAACAGAAAGAAAATTGAACATTCATTTAGTATGACATATACCGGGTATACATGAGCCTACTATTTTTCCCAGCAACAAAATTCTTCCTTTATGTAATGAGTCAATATCAGTACATGCTTAACAAGATTCAAAACATTTAGATTCCCCTTCTGCTCATATGGGTGACCTTGACAAGCCCAAGTGTGCCTTCTTGTCTGAATTATTTAAATAATTGCTTCAAATTCCCATTTCCCTGGGGCTTTAGTGGCTCAGTTTGGACAGATGCTTCCTCAGAGGCAGAGACATCAGACAAGGTGACTTTGGTCCATCCTTTATCACACATCTCCTCAGAAATTGATCAAGATGCTTTATGCAGATCTCCTTATTAATTCGTTGACTTCACTTTCACATAACATCCTTTTGGGCTATAGTTATTTTAGGAAAAGATATCCTAGTATCTAATGTTAAATCTTCATGCTGTTTAGCTGAATCATTTGGGGGTGAGGGGAAAGACAGAATTCTAGTGTAAATGTGGGTACATTAACCTATTCTCAGACCACTTGAGGAAAACAGATTTAACTTCTTTTCAACAACTATCATTAAGTAAAAAAAAAAAATTCTAGATGTTACTGAGTCCTCCTGTTCTACTTTGTTTCAATTTAAGCATTCAAAAACAGGTATTAAGAGTCCAAAGGCATTAATTACTCAAGAATTCCTAAACCTAAAAGAAGGGTAATTACAAGTCACAGACTATATTTTTACTGGAAAACTTATTATTTTGGATACACAGATTCTTGATGATATGGAGAACTGGAGATGCAGGCTGATTGAACTGAATTCTATGAAGTTTATTGTGAGTGAGCATGAGACTGAGAAGGAAGGAGACCATGGGGTGAAATAGAGATCACATCTAATTATGCTTAATATTTATAGTTCTAAAACATATCTTGTTTCTGGGATTTTGAAAATGTGAAAAATAAGCCACTTGTTATTTTTTGTATACAGATAGTGAAAGTTACTTCTTTCTTCCATAGTGTCAAGTTTTCCACACATGACTTTAAAAATCAGCTTCAATATTTGGGAAATTTTTCATGATAAAGAATGCAATCAAAAGTTAGATTACAAGGCAATCAAGAGTTTATGGGTCTCAAGATAGACTTCCATCAAAAAGATTCTAACCTTTTGTGTGGGGGCAAGAGGGAGAGTAAAAATGAAGTATGAGTATTTATTTGGTGGATCCGCAGTAATCAACTTCCACCAGGTCAATTGCTTATCTTCTGGAAATTGATTTTCTACTGAAGGTTCAACAGTGGCTTTTGCTATTATTTGTTGAGCACTCAGCAGTGGTGGAAGCCAGGTGATTGATTCAAAGCATAACTTCCACACCTGCTACCAAACACTTTGTATAGAAGCTGACTGAGAAAGTAGTGGGGTAATGGAGAAAAGAGATTAACTAGCATCCATTCAACATACTATTTTGTGTGGACCTCTCATAAAAGTAAAGACAGAGATAGTATGTTAATGCCTTGACAAGTCAAGAGTAGTTATCAGTGCTTTCCATCATAGAGTAGGCAGCTAGCTGTCTTACTGAATAGGCTTTTATTCTGGACATGCCTTTCCTGTTTTCAGTGCTTCTGTAAGCACCACCATCTATGAATGTACTTAATGACTTACCACATTGGAATTGTGTTATAACATGCAGCATCCCTTTGACCAAGGGATAGCAAAATATACTTATAGAATTAATGAACGTTATTTTTTACTGTATCATGTAGAGTGTTCATTCTCAATGGGAGTAATATTGCCTCCACAAGAGGCAAAAATTGGTTCTAGGGGACAACAAAATCTTAGATACTACAATGATTAGGGGGAAAAAAAATCTTAAAATTATCCTTTGTGGAGGGAAGGGGTAGAAAGATAATGAAAAAAAATGAGTGAAATTATTTTTTAAATAAATTGAGTTAGAAAACTATTGAATCTTGTAAACTGGTAGTTAGGCCTAGAAGCTGGATTAGCTTCAGGTTCGGTCTTTTGGGCAAATAACTTCATAGGTGGTGGTATTTTTGCTTGATAATGTTAAATTAAGAATTTGCAGAGTAAACAGCTTGTATACAATAGAGATTTTTTTTAAGATTTATTTTATTGTTTTTGACAGAGACACAGAGAAGTGGGAGGGCCCAGAGCAGTCGCCTTAGTTGTACGTCATTAGTTTTTGACTTAGTTTCATCCCACTGGTGGGTGCAGGCCTCACAGGGTGGAAACTGGGCAGGGGGCCTCCCCCATGGGAGGTGTGCCCCTTGTGAGCTGGGGCCTCCCACATTAGAGGAATGCCCCGGGCTGGAGCCAAACCGGGGACCTCTCACATGGGAAGCTCGCCCTGGTGGGAACCAAACAGGTGGGAAGCACACCCCAGTTCAGTGTACAGGCCTGCACGGACCTGGGCCTTGGGGACCGGGACTGGAGCTGGATCCTTGGACCCTGGGGCTGCAATGGGAGCACTCAACCCATTGAACCAGCCCAGCTTCCCCGAGATTTTTTTAAAACTTCAATTTGAAGGAACAAATGTTACCAAAACAACTGCACTTGCTGATTTCTTTACTTCCTGGATATCATTAGTAACTGAAGCATGCTTCTTTAAGAAGGGTATTAAATTGGGGTTCAGAGACTGAATTATCATGCTAAGCCTGTAGGGTGACCAGACGTCCTGCTTTTGGCGGGACAGTCCCGATTTTTAATAATTTGTCCTGCGTCCTGCGGCGCTTTAAAAAAGTCCCGATTTTTGGAAAGAATGCACGACAAGCTAGGGAACGGCGGGAGATAGACCAAATTTTGAATCAAGAACCCCCCCCCCACCTCACCCCACCCCCGGTCAATGGTGTCCCGCTTTACCAATGTTAAAATCTGGTCACCTTATCTAAGATGGTCAGATCTTTTCAATTCCAACTAGAAAGTTCTAATACCAAAGTTGCGCTTTTACTCAATAGTTTACTAGATTCATGTTTTTATTCGCTCATTCATTTAATTCATTGAATAAGTGGTTTTGAAACTTTTGGGCCCATCATTTGCACAGGGCCTTTGAAGTGCCAAGAAGCATGTTAGCAACATATTCACATGGTCATGCTTTTTTTTTTTATTTCAAAAAATAAGTCATTTTAACCACCACTGGTTAAAGGCTTTATCTTTTTTACTCAAACTTCCCCTCTGTTACATTTTCCTTGTGCTGGTTGGTGTTGGAGTGCCTACAGACACTTTAGGGAAGTGGCAAAGAGGAAGTTGAGTTGGAGGATCTATTTAGTGATTGTTTCATGGGAGAAAAAAGAAAGAAATGATCTAGAAGCAGCGAGCTGCCTTACAGAAAGTTGGCTGGACCTAATAGGGGCTCATGTTAAGGATCATTTGAGAGACAATGCCTTAGAAGATTGTGTACGATCTTTCAAAATGTGGTATATGTTTCTGACAGTGACCAATTTCTTCCATATTTAGATATTTTGGATTATATTTAGAATGTTTGAATCTGGAGATCAAAGGAGGGAAGTAGGAATCACTCTCACAAATTGTGATATGTTGTGCTCTTATTATTATTTAATTAAATGTTTTCTAATTAACTTGTGATTCTTTTTTAACCCATGTGGTTTTAGAAGTATATATTTTAATTTTCGAATATATGGGGTACTTACTAGTACATTTTTGTTAATTTCATCTTTTTATCTCTTTTTGATTTAATTCTGTCATGATCAGAAAATATACTGTGTATGATTTCAATTTTTTGAAATGTGTTGAAACTAGTTTTATGGCCCAATTTTAATGAGTATTTTCAAAGGATGTATGCTCTACAGTTGTTGGCAGGGGTGTATTAACATATTATGAGGGCAAGTATATCCACACTGACATTTAATCTATTTTCTATCAATTATAGAAAAAAGAACTGTTGAAGTCTCCTAGTATGATATGCCCACTTCTCCATTAATTCTATAAATTTTAACTTTATATACTTCACAGTTTAGTTATAAACTACATACACTGAGGAGTCTCACTCTATGCTAAAAACTACTTTGTGTGATCCTTTGGGACTGACCACAGGCAATTACAAAGCTTTGCATGGCAGGAGTCTTGGCTAGAATATATGTAGCCCACAGTAGATTTATACACAGCCAATGCATTTATTTTCTGGAGTGAAATGCAATCAAGGACTCAGGACCACCTAGGACAGACATTCTCACATGCATACCTGCATCACCAGCTCAGCACATTCATCTGTAGGACTCTCTATCTGAGGTCTCTCTCCATTGAAGTGGTTCTCTCCACTTTGACTTCGTACCTTCCTATTCCTAGCTCCTTCCTCCTGGCACACAAGTTCACAAAGAAGCAGGAGCCTCTTGCTGAGGACTCCTTGGCAGTGAGACAACTCCCCCATCTGCACTGCATCCACCTGATTCCGACCCACTGCCATTCTCTGAGGAAAAATAAAGCTCTTGGTAACCAGTACCTGTTTTTGCCCCTTGCTTTTGCAATGTCACCTCTAAGTGAGTAAGTCTTGATTGTTACCTTTAATTTGGCTCATTGTTCTAATTGAAATCTTCACTACCTGATTGCTTGAAATACACATTTAAGACTGTTCTATGAGTATTTTCTTTATGAATTGATCATTTTATTATTAATGTTTACAGCAATATAAATATTATAATATGAATAAATATTTAGATGAATATGTAATATTTTCTTTACTTCTGGTAGTACTTTTTTTGAAATCTACTTTGTGTAACATTAATAATCTGACAAGATTTCTTGTGACTAATATTTTCATTTTTAGATTTTCTGTTGTAGCTTAATATTAAATATATGGAGCTGATTGTCCTGTTATCCATAGTTATGCTTATTACCACAGTGATATGCTGATTTTTATCATTTTTACTCACTAACTTGATCTTTTCAACACCTTTAACATTGTCAAGATAATTTTGAAGAATGTTTCTACCTCCAAGTTTCAGCAGAATTTTTAATTTACCACAATTATTATTTCCATTTTTTTCTCAAATGGATCATGTATCATTGCAAGTAAACAGTTTCTATTCCAAATTATCAGGAAGGTGCTGACAAATTAAAAGTTTATTGATAGTCTTGCATAATATGTGACTAGATCACATCAGTTCCTCATTACCTGAATTTATTTGGAGGGACAGGTACAAATTTTCCTGCCTCTGGTTACATTGTTGGCACCCGATAAGCAATCTTTTTTGCATAAATCGCAATAATAGAATATAATACAGCTCTATCAATTTCTGGGTATCTTCCCTTCTTAAGCCGCATGGAAAACATTGTTTTGTAGCACAATCTGGAATCCTTCCAAAAAAATCTGTTTACACTAATCAATTGACATCTCACTTCATAATTTTCCTGCCTTTTTTGTATACACAATAGCTCTATGTTTTAATGCCAAAGTATGGCTCTCCGTATATATGTCTACACATGTATACCTATATATATATATATATATATATATATATGTAATTGTTAATGTGTCTTAGTATGTATCATTTTCAAGATATTCAAATGTCAGTTCAAGTTAGCAAATAGGCTACAAACAACATTCAAAACTCAGTGATGTTAGGTTAGAGATTGAGAAGTGTTAAAACTGTTTGCTCACATATAGGCGATGTCATGATTATTGTATAACTAAAAGTGATAATGAGAAGCATCAATTGTAAGGTGCAGTCTGACTTCAGATATGTTAAAATGTGAACAGGTGCATCTTAGAGTCAATGACACCCTTTCTCTACTGGGATGAAAGAAAAAGCATTTTGAGAAGAGGCTTCTGCACAAATTAGTGCTACCGTCGTGGAGAGTAAATGAGTTCTAATTTTCTAAAACTGGTCTTTCCCCTCTGAAGAATAAATCAGGGAGTTGAGAAAAAAGAAGAAGAAGAAAAAAAAAAGGATCTTGAATTAAAAGAGTCGATCAGAGATCTTGCCCTTGAAAACTTGTTAAAACTCTTGTGAATCGGCTCTCCTTCAATCAGCTCTTCTTGCACACTAGGGGGCCCTAAAACACAATATATCAAAAGAAAATATTGGTAGCTTGGTTAAAAAAAGTTGTTCCCTCAACAAATATTTATGGAGCATGAATATTTAGGCATGATACTGTACTTTGTGAGGAATATAAAATGTGTATGTTCTGTGCTCTGCTGCCTATAGGAGATTTACAATTTGGTAAGGGAGGTAAAGTTTGTATCAAAATTAAAGGGAGGCATGACACCAGGGTTGGAAAAATAGAACAAATAATTACAAAAAGTTGAAAAAGTAACGACTCCTTGCCCAGAGCAGTCCAAATTTCTTTCACTTGGAATAAAAATTTAAATACCTCATTAATGAAGTGAGCAGGTCCTGCATTTCAGGGAACCCTCCAGACTAGAGTTTGTGGGAGGGGTAAGAGCAGAAGCCATCACCTCTGACAAGTAAGTGCCTTCCAGGGGAGCTGAGGTAGTGCTGGGAACACCGCGTCCATGTTACAGGCACTGCTGGTTTTTTCTCATTTTCTTCTCCCTCCTTCCCTTTTCTTCACAGACTGTCCTTCTTTCTTTGTTCTTTCTTGGGGTATTTCAGAACATAATGACCTGGCAGTGACTCTCATATACAGTCTTGCAGGTGGCATTCTGAACTAAAGAAGTTGCCCATTCCAGTTCCAAGGTAAATTTGGGGATATGTTTTTATCCTTTGGAAATTACTGTGACCATCAACATCCCTTACAAGTATTATTCTGTGCGCCTTTCCCAATATTGCCAAAATTGTAATTGAATGTCCGTAGCCTTCTGAGGCAAATTGGCAGAGAAGGAGCAGATATGGAGCTGCAGGAATACTGAGCTCCTTCCTTTACCATCATGAACACAGACTTTTCACTCACTTCTTACCCAAGCTATATTCTGGTTTTACTTCCTAATCTAGAGTCAATTCTAGACCATTCAAAGTTATAGTCTTTGGGACATTTTGAAGTCTCCCAAGCATTCAAGGACTCCACTCAGTTCCAGAAGCCCAAAGGAAATAAAAAATTCCTTGCTTTCCCTTTTTGGATGTTCTTCTTAAATGAGAAACAGCTATTTGAAGATTTATTTATTTATTTAAGGCTGTTAATTGAAAAGAACCATCAAACTTAAAATGTTATAAAAATTCTACTTTCATTTAACTTTTCCTTAAAGCCAACAACCAGTACTGTTTTTGTAATATTGACTTTATCTCTAATCATTGTTGATGAAACGTGTGAGAGTAAGTTGCAGACATTATAATTTTTTACTCCCACATACTTATACATCAATGTATATTTTCTAACAAGAATATTTTCCTACATAATCATTGTATGAAAATAACTTCAAAAATTTAATGTCGATCTAATAGCATAATTTAACGTAAACTCGTGTTCAAGTTCTATCAATTGTCCTACTAATATTCTTTAGAGCTATATTTTTTTTCTGTACCAGGATGCAACTTAGAATCACATAGTGCATTTAAGTGTCATATCTTTCTAGTTTCCTTCAACCTAGAATGATTCCTCTGTCTTTCTTGATCTTTATATTTGAAAGTCTTCTGAGAATTGAGAGCAATTGAATGTCTATGAATGTGGGTTTGTCTGATATCTTCACATGATTAGATTTGGTTAAAGCATTTTTAGCAGAAATGCTACATATTCTGAGAACATATCAAGAGGCATACATTTCCTTTCTTAGAAATGGAGCCATTTTTTATTCCTCAAGCAATATGCGTGTCCCATTTCCCCACAGCCTCACCAACAGAGTGTATTGCCATGTTTTTTAATTTACTGCCAAATGATGCATGAAAAAATGGTATCTCTTAATGTTGCTTTTTAAAAATAACCTTTATTGAAGTAGAATTAAAAAGCAATAACACAAATTCATTTTAAGCGCACACTGTGATGAGCATTGACAAACTATGTAAGATATAGACTGTCCATCACTCTAAAAACATTTTTTGTTCACTGGCCTCAGACAACCACTGATCTGCTTTCTGACAACACAGGTTAGCTTTGTATACTCTAGAATTTGATATAAATTGAATCACATGGTATGTATACATTTGCGTCTGAAATGGAGAAGATATTGGTGTTATCCTTATGGTAGATTAGACGCAGAAACTTAAATGTGTAATATTTAATATGGTCTTATATGTATGCATAGGCTAGATGGCCTAAATACATATAGATTATAGATAAAACTAAATTTCTCTAATTTTCAATAAAGTATACTCTCTATTCTAAATTTTCTTATTGGTCTTCTTATTATGCTAGATTACTAAGCCCTCAAATAATGGCAGAATTATGATATTTGTAGGAATTTTCAAGAGATCATTTTTATGAGTTCTAACCTTACTATCAGATAACTTTTTGTAAACCTTATGTGACAAGGTTTATGTATCTTTTAAAGAAGCTACTCTCTATTTTAGAGGACACTTCTTTCTCCCTTAGTAATCTATATATTAGGATAAGTGGTTAGTTCCTAAAAGGACACTGACTGGAAGGTGTCATGCCACCTTGCCGAATGAATGCATTCTGAACCAGTGTTCTAAGAGTTATATGGGGGTGGGGGGAATAAATTGCTCTTATTTCTAAATTTTCTTTTCTCCCTAGTTCTGGATTTGTTAGGGGGCACAATGCACTGATAGTTTTATGAAATAGTTAATCCCATACCATACCTTAACTTTTCCCTGTCATAGGTGTCCCTTTGAAGGTTCATCAAAAACAAAACAAGGGAAAGCTGGGATGACTCAGCGGGTTAAGCGCTCACTTTGAAGCCCAGGGGACTGAGGATTGAATCCCGGCCCCGGCCCGTGTGGACCCATATGCTGAGCTGGGGTGTGCCCCCAGTTCAGTTCTTGCCAGGGCCTATGTGGGAGGCTCCCGGCCCAGTTCCTGCCCTGCGCAGCCCTGTGCCCACCTGTGGAGTGAAACTATATGGAAAATTAATGTCAACTATGGAGACTGCTCTGGGCCCTCCCCCTTCTCTCTGTCTCTCTCTCGCTGTTTCTCTCTGTCAAAAATCAATAAAATAAATCTTTAAAAACAAAACAAAATAAAAACAAACAAGCAAACAACAACAAAAAACTATGTATCTTTAAAACTTTAGTTAACCCTGACTTCACTTGCGGCCTTTGAGAGTGCGTGTGTGTGAGCATGGTGTACAAACTGAGCAATGCAATAAAATGCAATAACACAAGATCTGCTTGATTGAAACATCTACTACCCCTTCCCAAATCAGTCCCACAGTACTTCCTATTCATAGCTAAGCGTATTGGTAGCTATGAATCAATATATGTGTGAGATTCAGAATAAGAAAAGCAATTGATCTTCAGTACCAAAGAATAACACCCACAGTCTAGGTCTAAAATAGTTTCCAAAACTGAACCTCATCTGCATAAAGTACACCTCTGAATCAACTGTTAAATGACGAAATAAGGCCCTGATATGTAAAGTCAGTAATGTTTCGGTTCAGTTGCCTTTTGATATGGTACACTTTTGATTGGTAGGAAATACAATACAGAAAAGGCTTGGGAGAGGTGGTGGAAGTGGCAGGCACTGAGGTGGAAGAAATAAGTGCATGTTTCGCCTCTGAGAAGCCAAGCATAACAAGTGAATAACTTTAGCAAGAAAGATAGCAAAATGATTATGTGATATTTCCAATCGTTCTGCAGTATTAGTTTTAAAATTACTAATCGAATCTCTAAAAATACCTGTCATAATTTATAAAGATAAGTAATTCATCAGATAATTTCAGTAACAATGTTCAAGACTCAGCATATATTGAACACACACACATTAAATAGCAAAGAGAGTTGCAGTAATCTTTGATTGTCAGGCTCTGGATACTGAAATATTTCCTCAATTTTCACAGGTATAATTGGAGTACAATAAAATGCACATACGTAAAATAGACAGTCATCATATGCACACACCTCTGAAAGTGTCATTACAATGAACATAATGAGCATATCAATCACACCCCAGAGACTGTTTGTGCCCGCTTTGTACTTCCTGTTTCTCTCCACTGCCTTCCCAACCCCAGGCCACCACGTGTCTGTGTCCTGTAATTATAGACAAATTTATGTTTTTACAACTTCATGTAAATAAAATCACTCAATATATATTCTTGTATTCTAACTCTTTTATCCAGAAAAACTATTTTGAGATTCATTCCTTTTTTATTAATGGATGCCATTTCATCATATGGATATATCATAAATTGTTTATCTGTTTGCATGCGGATGGACTCTTTTTTAGCTTTTTTTGTCTTTGTTTTTTTTCTGGTTTAGCAAGAGAGTTTATTAGGAATGGCTGAGAAATGGCAGGGCTGACAGCGAAAGAGGAAAAGATGGCATCGGCCTCTTTTTTAGTGTTTGACTATCGCAAAGCAAATTACTATGAGCCTTCGTATACACATCTTCGTGTGAATGTTTGTTTCCATTTTTTATGCCTAACTGTGGAATGGTTGGATCACATAGCAGGAATATGGTTAACTTGTTAAGAAACCACCTGACTATTTTACAAAGTGGTAGTGCCATTTTACATCCCCACTTGTGGTTATAAGAGTTCAAGTTCCTCCACATTCTCACCAAAACTTGGTATAGTCAAGTCTTTTTTCATTTTAGCTAATTAAATTTAGTAATTAGTAAGAAATATCTTGTCATCAGAATAAACTATCAGTGCTCCATATCCAATGTCTTGAAAACCATTGCTTCTTATATCTTTGAGTGTGTATGTGTGTGTGTGCACGCACACACACACACACACACACACACAAAAGTAGGCTGATAAATTTTGCATACATTGTAATATTTTTGTTACATTAGACATATCTGGATATAACCGGTTCTGTGTAGTCACATGGTATCTCCCCTCCATCATTCTTGACCTTGCACACACAGATGCTTACATTTTTCACACAGGGCACATCAAAAGGAAAGAGTGTTCAGAGGTTTGATTCAAACATTATGCTGTTATTGAATTCTTAACAGTGGAAAAATTTCCTCCAATTTTTTTGAAATTTTTGAAAAAGAAGGTGAGGACTTCTTGAAGAACATTACAGGTGATAAAACGTGGGTCTGTGATTATGACCCTGAGAACAAAAGGCCGTCCATGGAATCACCTTTCCATCCAAGGCCTGAGTTTTGAATTTTTTCAGCTAGGTAATCCCTTATGGTGGTAATCCATGGCTGCCTTTTGTTCTCGGGATCATAATGGTGGACCCAAGTTTCATCACCTGTAATCTTCTTTAAGAGATCCTCACCTTTTTCAATAATTTCAAAAAAATTGGAGGAATATTTTTCAGACATGCACTGGGTGAAAAATATAAGCATCTGTGTGTGTAGGGTCAAGAATGATGGAGGGGAGATACCGTGTGATTACACAGAACCAGTTATATCCAGATATGTCTAATGTAAGAAAAAAATATTACAGTGGAGGCAAATAAATTTATCAGCCTACCTTTGTATTATATATATATATATATATATATATATATATATATATATATATATATATTGCTTTTTACTTATTTCAAGCCAACTCCCTGTTATTCTATCTTTGCCAGAAACTTCCTTTAACATATAGCAAAGACAAGAAAACACTGCATGAAAGAAAAATAAGAGCACAAAGTAAACAGAAAAATTAAAAACATTTTCACATAACAACACTGTATTTTAACAATGGCTATGTCTCAATTCAGCTGAGAATTTGCTTTCCAGGTGAGGACAATTGACAGTATCAGAGGTCTCTTAGCAAACTCCTCAATGTCTGTACTCCTTGGACTGAGACAATTTCTTTTCACTCCTCATACAACAGTATATGATTAGACTCCCTATGAGGCCCACCCCTTGCATATAGAAAATGGAGACTGACTTCTCATCAGAGAAACCCATCCTGATCACTCAAATTAAAGTAGTCCACCAGCAATTCTATTTGTATCACCACAATTTTGTGTTTTGTATTTTATTTATCATTATTAGATTTTTCTTGTTAATCCATTTTTTTCTTTTGTTATATATCTCCCTGAACTAGAATTCTCTCCATGAAAGCATGTACCTTTCAGTCTTATTCCAAGTCTATTTCCTATAGCCAAAATAATGTCTGATCCATTGCAACTACTCAATAAAATATGTTAAAAGAGTATTTTCTGGCTCTGGCTTTGGAGTAACTGTTGCTTCAAAAGAAAGTGTTCTAAAAGAAAAATAAACATAAAAATATTAGTATCACAACATAATTCCATGTTCACACATATCTACTGTAGACAAGAAAGAGGTACTGCTGAAAGTAACTTTACAGGGTAATCTGATCATAAATTCTCGTTTTTTTCATGTATTTATTGTATTGTTTGAGAGAAGCTGAGAGAGAGAAAGAGAGAAAGGGAAGCGCCTAGAGCAGTCACTATAGTTGTGCATCAATAGTTGTGACAGGGTTTCATTTCACATAGGTGGATATGGGGCCACGCTGGGTAGGAACAAAACCAGGGGCCTCCCGTGTAGGACTCGTGCACTGCAGTTTAGCAAGTGGGGTTTGCATGGGCCTGGGCTGGGAATCGAACCCCAAACCTTGTGATTGCAAGACAAGTGCTCACCTTCTAAGCTATCCTGGCATCCCCTAATCATAAATTCTTAACTAGACAGGTCATGGTAGGTGGTTATACCTCAGGCCTATAACTTCTTTAATGGAAGGTTTTTAAGCAAGTCCAGTCTGTTGTTCTTGTGTAGCTAGGGCAGTGGTTCCTAAGCCTGTTTCATATCTGTACGCCTTTTAAACCCATTTCCACCCCTTGTCTCTAAAACAGCTGTTTTTAAATACTGACACTTTTGTTTAGTATTTAGTGGAAATGAGGTAATAAGTTAGAAAAGAAATAATAGTGGAAATGAGGTAATAAGTTAGAAAAGAAATAATAGTGGAAATGAGGTAATAAGTTAGAAAAGAAAAATTATTAGACTAAAAGTACAAACCACAGATTTAATTTTACAATATTTGTAACACAGTTAAATATTGTTACTGATTATTTTTTGTGTGCCCCTGAACAGCCCAGCATGTACTCCCAGGGTGCTGTACCGCTGCTTGGGAACCAATGGTGCTAGGAGATAAGGTCTGAGAGGCACGCCCTCAATATTCTTGAAAGCCTATTATCGACCTCTGAGGTCTATGAGACACGTACATTTTAATCTTGGTATATGTGCTACCAAAGTGAGTACCATTTTAATCTTAAGGAGGTACCAACAAAAGGTTGTGTGGCCACATCCTTGATTTCTTTTTTTTTTTTTTTTAATATATTTTTATTTTATTTATTTATTTTTGACAGAGAGAGAGAGAGAGAGAGAGAGAGAGAGAGAGAGAGAGATACAGAGACAGAGAGAGAACTGAATTGGGGGAGCTCCCAGTTCAGCGTATGGTTCCGCACGGGCCCGGGCCAGGATTCGATCCTCGGTCCCTGGCGCTGCAAAGTGAGCGCCTAACCCACTGAGCCATCCCAGCTTCCACATCCTTGATTTCATCTTTATTCTGCCACCAAGTTTTACTGGTAGTGCCATGAATGTGATTTTTGTTCTGAGATCATTTCTTACTTTGGGAACTTGTTGCCAGCTAG
>PVKE010012867.1:0-37545 GCA_004027555.1 Craseonycteris thonglongyai
CTTCAGTACATATTTATTTCTATTTTACTTTTTGACAGATAGAGAGAGAAACAGAGACAGAGACAGTTAGAGAACCGAACTGTGGGAACTCCCCAGTTCAGCACGTGGGTCCTGCCTGGGCCGGAGCCGGGATTCGATCCTCGGTCCTCATGGCCTCAAAGCGAGCGCTCAACCCGCTGAGCCGTCCCAGCTTTCCCCCCATGTTAATGTTTTATATGCATGATCTCACTGAATCCTTACACTCCCTCTGAAAGGCAAATCTCCATTCACATATCACCTCTACTGCCATCTCCCTAGTCCAAGCTATCACATCTCCCATCTGGTCTCTCTGCTTTCACCTGTTTATTTCCTATAATCTGTTCTCAACCCAAACTCCTGAGTAATCCCCTTAAAACATAAATCAAAATCTTCCAATGAATCCTCATTTCCCTCATGATAAAAAACAAAATCCTTTTGTTGGCTCTAAATCCTTCTCTGTGTGAATCTCTAATGCCATACACAACTGTGCCCTGCCTCCCCCACCCTTGCTGACCTGCCATGCCCTGACCTCACCAGGTACACTCATGTCCCCTAGGCCCTTTGCCCTGGCTGCTCCCTGAGTGGAATGCACGCTCTCGTAAAGTTTCTGCGCAAATGATCATAACCTTCCAGGACCACTTTCCCACCCCTCACCCCTCTACATCTTCCTTATCTTGCTTTATTTTCCCCTATAACTTACTTCAAAGTTTACTTGGGTTTACTGCTTGTCTTCCCAGGAGAGCAGGGCCTTGGGTCTTTTTTTTTGTTCACTGAGGCATCCTAGAGCCTAGAACAGCACCTGGCATACATTAGGTGCTCAATAGTATTTGATGAACAAACAAATGGATGGATGCTCTTGTATACCTCAGTCAAAAGCTCTCTCCTTTGCTCTCACTTGTACCACTCATTTGGCACTTACTATGTACTGTCATGTATTTTTCTGTGTCATCTATTATTCACCTAGCTAGATTATGCGTCCCTGAACCCTCCAATGCTCTGTACAAAATTAGCACTAAATAAATATTTGATGATGAAATATCAGTGCAGTGGCTTTTTCTATCAGAGTAGATAATCGTTCTGGAAAGAGGTATGATATAAAGAAATAAAATATTTAATTTTAAAAGGCGAAAGATTTATGTGATCTGAAGAGAAACCGGAGTATTAAAATATTTAATTTTAAAGATTTATTTTATTGATTTTTGACAGAGAGAAACAGACAGAGAGAGACAGAGAGAAGGGGGAGGCCCCAGAGCAGTCTCCATAGTTGACATTAGTTTTCCATATAGTTTCACTCCACAGACGGGCATAGGGCTGCGCAGGGCAGGAACTGGGTGGGGAGCCCCCCACATAGGTCCCGGCAAGAAGTGAACTGGGGGCACACCCCAGTTCAGCATGTGGGTCCACATGGGCTGGGGCTGGGATTCGATCCTCAGTCCTCGGGGCTTCAAAGCGAGCGCTTTACCCGCTGAGCCATCCCAGCTTTCCCAAGTAAAATAGTTTTAAAATTTGAAAATAAAAAACAACAGCTTGAGTCCTATAGATAGAAGCAGCTCCAAACACATACACTTGTAAATCTTCCTCTTTTAAGTGCGATCACACCTACAGAAAAGGTGGACTTTCATGGATCTCTCCAATCCCAAGATTCTCACAATTCTGAAGAATCAGAATATAATTGGGAAGTAAGAGTAAACTGACCTATTTCTGAATATATTTCTTTGGACTTCTAGGAAATAACAGAGTTAAAAGAAATCTAAATATAGCAGAATTTATTTATGCTAAATCCTAAAATACTTTCAAATAAAAACCACACAATCAAAAATAACTTTTACTCTCAGTAACCAGGAGAAAAAAATTTGAATTTTTTTTTTATTTGTGTAGGTCTATATAGAAAGAATTACTTCTAAATTTGAAGACATTTCTCCATATTTTAAAAAACCTATTTTATTTCCAATTAAAAAAACAAACTAAAATTAAAGTCCAATTAAAAAAACTAAAATTTGGTCTAGAAAACTCTCTTTGATATTACTGCCAAATATGTACATAATAACGTTGTTTGCCAAACACAAATACAAAGATTTTAAATTTCTGAAAATAGCATCCAGGTTTCTCCAGTTCTATTTGAGACATGGTATCTGAAAAGAATTATAAACTACCCTATTTTTAAAAGATTTATTTTATTCTTTAGAGAAGGTGAGATAGAGAGAGAAAGACAGAGAGAAGTGGGGAGGGTTCAGAGCAATCTCCATGGTTGTACATCATTACTTGTGACATACCGTAGTTTCATTCCACACAGGTGGATGTGGGGCTGTTCAGGGCAGGAACTGAATTGGGCGCCTTTCAAATGGGAGGCGAGAACCTTTACCACCATCCTGGTGGTTGGTTACCTGTTGTGCTGCAGTTCAGCATATGGGTTTGCACGGGCCAGGGCTGGGCCCGGCCGGCCGGGCCGGGACCAGGGATTGGATCAACGACCTTGCTGTTGCAAGGCAAGTGCTCAATCTGCTGAGCTATCCCGGCATCCCCAATGAGGACTGTTTTAAAGTGAAAGGTATGATTTATAATCCCTGATTGCTACCAAATATAGAACTAAAATGTCCCCATGCTTGACTCACCATACTATGCAAATGAAAACTGAATTATCTGCAGAAGGGGCAGAATAACTACTTTGACCTAAAATTTCACTGTCAAAATAAGAGATTTGGGGGTTTTGGTCATAACATTTATTGATCCATTAAAACACTATTTTTCCTTATTCCTTCTAGTGAAACAAAGATCATCCAATTTTAAGACCTCAAAATGTTTAAGTAGTAGACAATCATTGGTCAATTAAATTTATACATAGGCTTAATTAATACTTGAGGCAAAATATATGATGCACAAATCTACAGTATAGATTCAAATCTCAGCTCTACCCCCTTAGTAATGCAACCTTGGGCAAGTTATTTATCCTTTCTAAACCTCAGTTTCATTTATCATTTCTAAACCTCATGAAACTGAGGTTTAGAAAGGATAAATAACTTGCCCAAGGTTGCATTACTAAGGGGGTAGAGCTGAGTGTAGATTCGTGCATCATATATCTAGAAAATGGAGACAAAACCTACCTACAGGATTGTGAAAATGTAACAAATTAAACCTACCAGGGATTAAAATAATACTAGGTTTTAGCAAATATTATTTTTCTTTCCCTCCATTTTCTTCCTTGTGAAAGATGTTTCAATTACAGGTCAGAATACAAAGTTTAATTCCTGATGATATAATGAAGCATCCTGGATTTTGGATGAACTGAAATAAGCCTTTTCTAGAAAGGAAATACCTTTCATATCTCATTCCTTAACAGAGTTTTTTTTTTTAATCTCAGGTAATATCAATGCTCAGCATGTTTGCAAGATAGCCAAAGAACTCATAAAAAACATAAAATTTTTGGCTTTACAACTTGGAGAGAAATGTATAATTTAAACAAATTATAGCTATACAAATTGAAGTTGATTAGGATGAAAGGTTTAAGAAGATCTGGTACAGTGAGGTCTCAGGATCTTTTCCGGAATGGAAGCACATACAGCAAAGAAGCAGATCAAAGCCCACGTGCTTCTTCCTTCTGACCTCCCTCTACAGCTGTTGGCAGCCTCAGAGCTTTCTGAACAGCACCATCCCCAGCAGAGTCACATCCTGGGCTCCAACTCCACACAGAGGTACCACTTATGAGGCTTCCAATTTGGGGCTTTCCTTTCCTTTTCTGTCAGGTCTCCCACTTCTCCATACTCCTTTAACTGCCCCCTTTCTGCAGACCCCTCACCCACTGTAGTTTCCACGTCTGCTAGATAACGTTATTCATCACGGGAGAACCACACTGTGCAGATGCATTTGGTGTTCCCTCATCACAACTAAGTTCCATTTCTTTTATACCCCCCAATATCTGATACATTCCCCAAATTTACTACCCTTTCCTTAAACTCAAAACCTTTTGCATTCGCTCCTGACAAACGACCTTACTATCTTCTCAGTAAAGACCACAGGCAATCTATTTTGAATCTATCATCCACCCTACTCTCCTTTTCTTTAATTTCACTTTACTGTTACTTATTCTGTATATAATTTGGGAAACAGAGGAACCTCATGAAAAAGTGAATGACAGCAGATTCAGAGGAAAGAAAAGAGAAAAGGAAGTTAAGAGAGCTACACAGTTCCATTTGGTATTATTTGAATCTTTAAAAATGAATTTTCCCGGGGAAGCTGGGATGGCTCAGTGAGTTAAAAGTACTCACTTTGCAGCCCTGGGGACTGAGGATCGAATCCCAGCCCCAGCCCTTATGGACCCATATGCTGAACTGGGGAGTGCCCCCAGTTCAGTTCTCACCGGGGTGAGACCCCAGCCCAGTTCCTGCCCAGTGCAGCCCCGTGCCCACCTGTGGAATGAAACTATGTGGAGGGGAAGCCGGGATGGCTCAGTGGGTTAGGCGCTCACTTTGCAGCCCCGGGGACAGAGGATCGAATCCCGGCCCTGGCCTGTGCGGACCCATATGCTGAACTGGGGAGTGTCCCCAGTTTGGTTCTCACCAGGTTGAGACCCCGGCCCAGTTCCTGCCCTGTGCAGCCCCACGCCCACCTGTGGAATGAAACTATGTGGAAAAACCAATGATGTGCAACTATGGAGACTGTTCTGGGCCCTCCCCCTTCTCTCTGTCTCTGACTCTGTATCTCTCTCTCTATGTCAAAAACAATAAATAAATCTTTAAAAAATATAAATAAAAAAATGCAGGCCTTGCCTGAGACTTCACTGAGTAACCAGAAGCCATCAGAATGCAGAGCCCTCCATTCTCCCTCTACTTCATAAACCTGCGTGCACTTGCACACACAGTCTCTGCTTTCTCTCCTACTCGTGTCCTCTCGTGTTCTGAATTCCTGCTCACCTCAACAATTCTGCTCTTGTTAGTCTTCTCTCTGTTCTGCATCAGTCTCCCCCTCTCTATTAGCTATTCTCCATTAGCCTATTTGACAATGCTCTCTTCTAGTTCCCATCTTTTTTTTAAGGGTCTTCTTTGACCCCACCTCTCTCCTCAACCACTGTGCTGTTTCTCTCCTCACTTTAAAGCAAAACTTCCCTAACAAGTGGTGTACGTTTACTTCACATCTCATCCTCTCAATGCATCCCAGTGAGGCTCCCATCCCCACATGCCAATGAAACTACTTGTCAGGACAGCCAGCAATGCTGCCGAAAGGAAATGGACAGCTCTTGTCCTCATTGTTCAACTTCTTAGCCGCATGTAGCACAGGGGACATCCCCTTCTTGAAAAGGTTAATTCACTCTCCCACCTTAATGGCCAAACCTTCTCAGTCTCCTTGAGCCACTGCAAGTGTTATAGGGCTTTATCTTAAGGTCTCTATGATCACAAATAATCTCAACCAGTCCCATAACATAGCATCTGTATGCTAGCGACTCCCCAAGTTGATGTCCACTCTTCTCTGCTCAGTAGTCACATGCCTACTTGATTTTCCACTTGGATGTCTCGCAAGTACTTATTTCAGACAAATAGCAGGTTACATGTAGAACTCTTGTTACCCGCCCCTCTGCACCTGTTCCTCTTCCACCTTCCCCAACCAGCACATGGCACCATCAGCCAGAAACCGGAAGGCATCTTTGAGCTCTCCTTCCATCCTCAGCCAATCCATTAAGCAAATACTTCTGATTCCACCTCCCAAATATTAATATATCTGAAGCCCACCATGTACTCTGCTTCATCTCCAAGGCCAATGTACTTGCTAAAGATACCATCAACCCTAGCTATTGCAATAGCCTCTAAACTGCCCTCTGCTCTCTGGCTTCTCGCAGCAGCTAGCAATCTTTACAAAACAAAAACATATCGCAGCCCTAATTAAAGCCCTTCAAAGCTTCTCATTTTCATTAAAAACCCCAAGCCCCCATACTGCCTAATACAAGAGGCCCTGGAGAGTCTCTCCAGCTCCATCCCTTTCCATTCTCCTCTTCTTTCTCTGTTCTAACCTCACGCCCTTCTGAGCCTTCCAGGTCTGCACTTGTAATCAGGACAGGGCTGTCTCCCGTTTCTCACATGGCTGGCAGAAGCTCATGTTTCAAATGTCACCTCTTCAAAAAGAAGCGCCTTGATTCCGAGTGTCCGAACCAGTCATTCCCCACAGCACTATTTTACATCCACCAGCTTATTCTAATAATTTTTCTTCATCTGTTATTATGTTGATCATATGTGTTTACTTATTTTCCCCATTATACTATAAATTCCATGAGGGCAGAGATCTTAAATTTCACTAAAAACGACTTTAAAATAAAGAAGCTACCCTTTTCCTCTAAGGTTTACTTTAGATTTCCCTTCCTTTCAAGGTCTATTGGATTTTAGTCAAAAACTATAATTACTTTGGCATTTACCAAGAAAAACAAGGGGAGAAAAACCACACAGGCAGTCAATGACTAGAACTCTTCCTGCCCACTGCTCTGGATTGGACATGGACTACCCACAGGTATTCAATAGTTAGTCCTTACAAAAATTTTCAAATGTGGAAGGAAAGAGAATGTGGGCATATCCAAAGATAATACAATTTTGACATCTGCATCAAAAACCAAAGTTTTCAACCATTCCTTCCTAGCAATTACTAAACCCAAATTGATTTGAGAATAAAGGAAGAACAAAACAAGTCAAGTATGTAGTCCCAGCTCCAGAGAAGTTAATGATTTCATCACTGACCAGCTATTCATCTGTTGCTGTGAATGTTTTTCGTCCTGACCTTCTGTATCTTTAAGCATACTGTTCTTATAGGCCCCATCTTTAGAGTAACACCCCACCACACTTCCTAAAATCTAAAAGGTACAATTCAAAATTCAGAAAAGTACCCTTTCTTCCAAGGATTTATCTCTAGGCTTTTATTTCAGAATCTTTTCTACCCTATTCTTAATTTCTCTATCAGTCCTGGATTTAATTCTGTATTTGCTACATAGCTATCTTGACTAAACTAGATGGCCTGGCTAGACCTAGAAATCTGTATGTTATTTTACTTCAGGAGAGAATGCGATGACATAGTTTTAAAAGTGTACTGAGATTTTAGTCTTAAAATACCTAAACCTTCTTTGCATACAAAAGTAGTTTCAATAATTTGATAAATGGCAGCTGCAGAAGAAAAATAAAAATGAGAATGATGTAAGCAATAAATTTGGGATCCAATGTCAATTCTACCACTTAAAATTGTAAGACCTTGAAAAGTCTGTCTACCTTGCTTAACATTAAGTTCATTCCCTGGTAGAGAACTTTAAAAAATCAATTACTACAGGGATGATATAAATAGGGATTGAATAAAGCAACAAGCACAGTTCTTGGCATTCAGCAGTGTTCAATATATGGTAGGTCTAATTTAAGGGTCTAAAACATCCACTATGTATATATATTTTTTAACACAAGGATACATTTACCAGTGTTACTGTTACTTTTATCCAGTACTAGAAATTAACTATTTACTTTCTATCTCTGTGGACTCCCTAGAGAATAGAACTTCACACTTTTATTCCTCCTCTCAATAATCTTTTCAGCAACAAAAACGAAGTTAAAACCCACACTTCTCTTAATATGGGGATACTACAGGACAGATACTTATATGGATGCTTTTAAGAAAAACTTTTTTTACATTTGAAATGGATGTTTTATTACATGTAATTTTTATCTCAATAGTTTTTTGGTTTTTTTTTAAATAGTGATTAGAACACAATGTGAAAAGCATTATTGCCAGTTCCTTGCTTGTCCTTTTAATCCTCTGTACAGAGGAAATGGCAATGTTATGGGCCATTATTTTGGTAGTAACTACCATTTTTTACATTTTATAAGATTAAAATGTCCATGCAATACCACTGAAAGATAATTTATCTCAAGAAGCAGGGTTGTTCTACTTAGAGATGTTTACTTTCTGGTCTTCAAGATATGTCATGCCTATAGGTAAAACTATTATTTTGACTTAAAAAAAACATATATTAATTCCATTGTCGCCTTAAGAAAATGTGAATTACCTAATGAGTTACTCCATGTCCCCTCGATTCAAACCACAGATTTGTCTGACTTTGCTGGCAGACACCTTTGGTGTACCTGCCCAGTTTGGGTGTGACAACAGCCACTCACCCCCGGATAAAAGCCCTCATCAAGCCGATATGACTAATACTCATTTGACCTCTACATTTTAAAACTTATTGGGCTGTATAATTCTATAACATCATCACCCGAAGTCAAATCTTCTATCACCATTTATCTGACATCCCCCTCCCATTAGTTGACCTTTTCTAACTCCTTCCCTCCCCCCTTTCCCTCTGGTTTCCACTAAACTGTTGTCTTTTGAGTTAAAAAAAACAACAACACTAATTAGTGAGGACTGAGAAGCTTTTTATTGATGAAAAAGAGATGACCCACAGCACAAAGCAGTTGTTTTTATTTCCAGAAAAAGGAAAAGAGTCTCCGAGTGTTTCAAAGTGAGTTTAATTTTTCAGGTCAGAGTTCTAAGAAACTGTTTTAATATACTACCATCGGGAGTATATGAAACAAGTTTCAAATCACTGGAACCCATTACCTTTCCACAATTTGACAACTAGAGTACTGTCTCTTCAGGATTGTTCTAAAAGATTTTAAACTACAAAACAAAACGTGAGGTACCTAAAGAGAACCACGTTACTGGAAGGCAGACAGATACTGTCCTGGACTTTCTGGCAATTCTGCAAACCTGATTTGACTTTACTCTCAAATTTAACTGGAAGAGGATGAAAGGAAAGCCTTAATGCCCTGACCACAGCCGGGCCAGGGGAAACAAAGCCGTCCAATTTCAAGCAGGAGAGATGACGAGAAGCCCCCATGTTGGCCACGAGGACGCGGGCTCAGACAGGGAACGCAGCTGCTGCGGGCCCGACCCCAGCCCACTCCTTCCTTCCGACACAAGTGGTAAGGGGCAAGATGCCGCCCCCTGCCCCCTTCGGGCCGCCGGTCTCTGGGGCAGGGCCCAGGGGCCCGGGGAGGGGCAGGGCTACGAGGTCCCCGGCCCAACAGCTTGCGCACCCGAGTGGGGGTCCCCCTCGCCTCCCATCGCGCCGCGCCCAGCCCGGCGCAGCCCCCACGAAGGGCGCCGCCCGCGCCGCCAGGGAAGATGGCGCCCGCGGAGCAACTGCGCCACCAGCCCTGGCGGCCGGCCAGGCCCCGCCGCCATCTTAGCGCCTTCCCCCCGCGAGGTCCCGCGTCGGGCCGCGCACCGTCGGCCAAACGAGTGCCACCAGCCTCTCTCCTCGTGGGCGGGCCGCACAGGCGCCGCAGGAGACGCCTGGCGGGGCCGCGAGGGCTGGCCCGGGCCTGGCCGCGGGTCCTCGGCGGTGCTTCAGCGCTCAGGCGGCCAACAAGCGGCCAGCACGCACCGGAACGCGGGCGGGCAGCCGACCCCAAACTCTGGTCGCCACGGCCGCCCGCAACGGGGAGGACGCCAGGATGCAACATAGAGCCGGTCCCCACCGCCGCCTTCCGCTCTGCTCCCCTCCCCCTCCCGAGCGCGGGCTCCATTTTGCCGAGAAGAAAGAAAATGCGATTCACACCCAAGAGCTTCCAAGAGAGAGGAGAGCGGGGGTGGGGGTGCGGCGGGGGGACCGAGGGGAGGAGATTGGAAGCGCTGGTCTTCCTCCCCCGTCCGCTGTCACTCCTGGCCCTGCCTGCCCCCTGCTCGCGGCCCCGCCGCGCGTCCTCCCCTCCTTCCCGGCGGCTCGGGGGGCGGAAAAAACACTGCGCGGGCACACAACTGATTTTAAATCGGCTCAATCAATGAGTCATTAACAGGCTCCCCTCCCTTCCCCTCCCCACCGCCAACAACCCTGCCACCCCCTTCCCAGGCTCTCCCTCTCCCCGCTCCGGAAATTTGCATCCGCGACACAGGGGAAAAAAAGAAGGGAAAAAGCAGCGGCGCGGCCCCCACCCCGCCGAGGCGCCCCCGGCCCGGCCGCCGCCCCCGGCCCGCCCGGCGCCCGCCCGGCCCCCGCCCCGCGCCCGGCACCCGGCTGCCCAGGCCGGCGGCGCTGGGAAAAGCATCAACACTCGATTCCCCTTTCCTCCGTGTCCATTAAACATCCACCCACCACTACCATCACCCACCCACAAACCCACCCCCCCCAGAAAAACACAGCCTTAGCCAATAGCTCTCTGTGCTGAAACCTAATATCCTGGTTTGGGCAACTCGGTGTTTAATTTGCTCCTCTTTCTTTGCTGTCTGTCTGGAGATAGATCTCCAGCCCCCACCTCCCTCGCTTGTCCCCTCCCCGAAGGAAAGAGGCAGAGGAAGGAGGTTGTGTGTTGTTTTTTTTCTCCTTGAAATTTTTATCACAAAATTATAATACACTCAAAGGGAAACTCACCGTCATGAAAAAGCAGTGCCTTGTCAACGGGGTTTCTGCGCCATGGCGCCAGGGGCGGCGGCGGCGGGCGCGGGGCGCGGGCGCGGGAGCTCCCGGCCGAGCGGCGCCGGCCACACGCGCTTCGCTCTCTCTCTCGCTCACCCCCGCGCCGGGCGGCGGGCGCCCGCTCCCCGCGCCCGCCCGGCCTTCATGCTCCGCGCCCGGGCAAACCCTTCTCCTGCTCGTCTACCTTCAAACTTCGGTTCTCGCCTAGCAAAGAAATGTAGAGATTAGGATTTTTTAATTAAAAAAAAAAATTTTTTTTCTTAATCACGCTCCAAAGCTGTTAATTCCTGTTTCCGTTGGAATTCTTTTTAACTTAAGAAATGTTTATGGTGTATTTAAGGAACAGGTTTATTGGGCTTAAAAAATAAATAAGATCTACAAGATTCGTGCTATTCTCCGCAGGCGCCCTGCACGCACGCACGCACACACACACACACACACACACACACCCCAGTTTTAGCTCGAAGTGGGGGATGTTAAAAACAAAAATATTTGTTTAGAACTCTTAATTAGAGCAAGCCCCAGTAAATACTTTTTTGCATATGCTTTTATAAAAAGCAAAGCTAAATCGTCACTTTTACTTACTTTGCAAACAACTGATTCATTCTAACTTTAAAGTACCCAGCTTTCCTTTGCAACACCCTCTCTTTCCATTCCAAAATACTGTGAAACATTATCTGTGGAACCTGTAATGTCAACATTAAGCAGAAAAAAACAAAACAACTTCAGCAGCCAAGATGAGAGTGAGGAACTAAGTCGCTCTCAAAACACCCGGTTCCTACTGCCTTCTCTTTATATATGTAGATATCCTTTATCACATTTGTGGAACTTTCATTACATAATCCTCCTTAAAAAGGGAGCTACCCAACCTTTTAAGTGTAATTACCACACATTTAAAATCTCACTGTGGAGACAGCTCCATAAACCATCTAGCACCCAGAGTATGTAAGTAAATGTTAACTATGGTAGTGTGGATTGGGAGACAGTGCCTCTGTGGTCTAGGTTAACTATTTTTCCTGTGAAGGTCCATGAAAATATAGTGGGGGTTTGCTGTTGTCTTTTGGTTTAAATAGACATCAAGGACAGGTAAAAGATGAATTGTACAAGAATGTGATTCAGATTTTTAAAATACATATGTAAAAAAATATATGTAGGCCCCAGAAATGTCCTAAAATTAATTTGTAATGCATATAGCAATGGGGATTCTGCTGAAAAACAATGCTCAAAACCATGTCCCCCAGATAGTTGATGAATTCTAATTACAACGATCCCTAGATTTAAAATTTTTACATGAAATTATTGTTTGTTTCTGTATCCCCTTAGCATCAAAAAAAGGTAATGGTAGTGCACTTTGCTTGCTTATATAAGGCTACTGTAACTATATGGATTGCACAAAATAAATGTCAAGGTCATAAATGTCCTATCTTGTTCTAGTAACTGCCACTGTTGCTCATACTGTATGCTTTGTATTTAGACAGTCCTTAAAAATACACTTAGTGATTTTTGTATCACATAGTATCCATCGAGGTGTTTTCTCACATGCGCTTCACATTCAGCTAAGGTCTTCCTGGAATAGTAGTCTTTGCATAAATTAGTATATTTCTCTAGGCTTGACAGTTGGACCAACCAGTTTTCTAATTGGTTTGGGGAATTTTTAAACATGTTTTAAAGTGCCTTTGGATTGGTTGGAATTTAATTATAATACCCATTTCGAAGAATTACATTTCAGAAGAGTCCATGGATTATTGCAATTAGAACCAACCCATCAAAAAATTTTACAACTGTTGCTCCAGAGCTCCAATGAAATACTAGTGGTTTTCAGAAAGCTATTCTCCGAAGTTGTTCAAAACCCTAAAGAAACACAAATTTGACTTTAAAGGATCACCAAACAAAACTGAATTCATATACCCATATAGATACAGTGGGCTTTTAAAAGAGTCCCCATGGGAAAGCTGGGATGGCTCAGCGGGTAAAGCGCTCGCTTTGAAGCCCTGAGGACCGAGGATCGAATCCCGGTCCCAGCCCATGCGGACCCATATGCTGAACTGGGGTGTGCCCCCAGTTCAGTTCTTGCTGGGACCTATGTGGGAGGCTCCCGGCCCAGTTCCTGCCCTGTGCAGCCTTGTGCCCACCTGTGGAGTAAAACTATACAAAACTAATGTCAACTATGAAGACTGTTCTGGGCCCTCCCCCTTCTCTCTGTCTCTGTGTCTCTGTTTCTCTCTGTCAAAAATCAATAAAATAAATCTTAAAAAAAAAAAAAAAAAAAAAAGAGTCCCCAAATGTCAGAGCTTACTAAGTGCCACCTGGATACTTATATACAGACCTTCGTGAACACCTGTACAACAAGGCTTTGTTATCCCGATTTTGTAGACGAGGCTCTCAATGGTTTCAGTAATTTGCCTGGGGTCATCAGCAATAAGGGTTGGAGAGGGAAGCCCAGGTCAGGTTGACTCTAAAACTTAATCTCTCTTCAAGGCCTGAAAAGAATCTTGGAAACTAGTAGTCCATAGGCAGAGGGGACAACCCGCTGCTTAGTAAAAGGCCTACTTTGAGAATAACAGTTGTCAAATTTAATTTAAAAATTGGGGGGGGGGGGACTCTGCAAAATATTGGGACAGCAGTAGGGGAGTATTTCAGATTCACCTGGCATCACCAAAATTGAAATGAAGAGTTTAAAGAAGGGATATATGCCCATGCATATAAAATTTAAATTATGGTTTACCATATAGACAGGATTTTGGTATCTGAATGTAAGATCAGAAAACTTTTTAAGAAGAAAGCTCTTAAAATGGCTTGACTATATGCAAATAACTTTAATTGTACTGCCTATAATTTAATTATGTACAATTCAATGGTGACTCCTATGGTTCCCATCCGTGTAGGTGACCTAGAATGAAGGGCAACTGGACACAGGAAAAAAAAAAAAAGAGAGAATGTAATTATAGTTCAAATGTTCTAGGCTCAATTTGAGCCTCCAAGTAAACAGGTCCGATGTCCACATAACAATTAAAAGTGGACATGCTTCTTTTGTGTGTGTTCTTCCACATATTCCTTGTTGGAAGGCCATTCTCAAGAGGGAGAAGTGCAAATGCTGGGGCTGAGGTGGTGATTCAGATGACCAGATTGCGCCCAAATCACAGAAATGCCAAAATACACCAGATGAATTAGTAAGTGCTCTATGTAGTGTTTGTGAATAAAAATTTAAGAATTCTCCACGTGCAAAAGGTTGGACACCGCTGCTCTAGAGGAACTTACATTCTGGTGCTTACCGGTAAGTCTGTACTCAGACTGACCTGGGCTGAAATTCCACCTTTGTCACATACCAGGTGTGTGACTATGGGCAAGTCTCTTCACCCCTCAGCACCTCAACTTCCTCATCTGCAGTATAAAATAGGAAAAAGTGTAGAGCTCATGTCTGAAAGTTATTTTAAGGATTCAGGAACTAGTGCATGTGAGATGTTTCGTGTGGTGCCTTATTTTAGCTGTGTCAGGCTGGCCCGTGTGACATCTTCCTGCATAAGCTCCCAGGGGCCATCTCCTGTGATTCAACCTCATATATCTCTTATGTTCCCTCCTGGGTAGGGAGCACCTCCAGGGATTTCCATTCTCTAAGGGCCTAGCAGAGTACTTTGGACATACAGTAGTTAGTTCACAATCAATACTTGTATGATAAAGGAAAGACAGCTCTGACCACAAGATATATAAGAATACAAGAAACGAGGGTATCTCAACCTACGGACCAATATATTCAGGGAATACAGTAAGTCTCCCTGAACCACATAAAACCATTGTCCATTGATCACAGGCAGGATAGCCTTATGGTTTAGAGTTCTTCCCTTACGCATCAGTGAGAGCTTCATCACTGCCACTTTTTAGCTACGTGATCTTGGCCTACTTTGTAAACTTTGCTTAACCTCAGTTTCCCCATCTGTAAAATAAAGTAACAATACCTCTATCTCAGATTGGTAGGGGAACAGTTAAATGATATTAGGTACACAAAACCCTGGCTTTAGTGCCTGGTAGATAGCCAATACTCATAGTTGCCATTATTGTTGTGGTTAATACTACTATTAGAAGTCACGTGGAATCATTTTTCAAAGCCATGGTAAATACATTTATTTGGAGCGACTACAAATGTTTTCAACATTTTGCCTATATTATTATTTTATTTGATACATGAATATAAACACTTTGTCATCTTTGTATAGATACTAAGGCTATTCTAGCCATGACATATTTCAAGCTGGTTCTTTTTCTTGACAGACTTAAAAGGAGAAAAATCTGACCTCCTACAAGCTTTTAGTTCAAGGATAAGGGGCATAAGCAGGAGTGTTTTGTTTTGTAAGGCATTCGGAGCTCCCACTAGCTTGCTGTCTTACACATCTAGCCTATTTCCCCACAGAGAATGTGAGGGGGAGGACAGTCATCAGGTTAGGAGGGAGCCTCATGCCAGTGGGAGCTGTCACCACCAGCTGCCAGGCCCCTGTGCTGCTCTGTCAGAACTCCTAACCACTCCACACACAGTGTTCCTTCCACTCCACCATGCCCTGAAGGAAGGTGGACTGTAGAGAAGCGAGGTCTCATAGGCACCCCCAGAATCTGGTGAGAAAGTCAGCCTCTAAGGGGTACCCATGTAAAAGGGCTTGCTTAATAAATGTCAGTGTCCTTCCTGAAACTGCAACTACCAAAAGGTAATACATCTGCAGAAAGATGACTTGTGAATACAAATTGAAGACAAAGAAATATGTAGGTATGAAGCAGGCACTAAGACACAGCCTCAACTCTTAAGAAAAAAAACTGAGGGAGAATAACCTCCACACGTATTTTGATCACATTCTCACTTGAGCACAGGAAAGTTAAGCAGGCGTTTTAAGAGTTCACATGAAATAGCCCTCAGACCATACAATCCTCTTTCCTAAATATTTTAATTACTGGTTCAATTTCCCAGGTGCTCTGGTACCTTTAACAGTTAAAGGTGACACTCTGACAAAAGTACAAGTACTCTTATACCCAAAAAGGTTTATATATCTCCCTTGCTGTAAATCCGCACAATCAACTAGCAGTTGGGTATATATATCAGTCCCTCGTGAATCACATCAACATGAGTCAGGTCTAAGATAATCAGAAGGTTGGTTAGAGATGGGCACTCGGAGCAAAGGACATGTACCCTCCTGAGGTATTACATAATTCACATGGGGAACGGGGAATACTTGAACTATTCCTGTCCCACCACAGGCACAAACCAAAACTCAAGTCATCACCTCCCCTTCTGAATCTGATCTTCTCTCTAGTCTCTGTGTTCACAGAGCAACCTCCTAGGCATTTTAGGATTGTCTGTGCTTCCTTCTCATTCTCTCTTCCTCCTCAAACCACGAAACCCACCTCCAAAACCTCCCTCAAATCCAGCCCCTCTTCTCCACCATCTTCATTCACCTAAATTCAGGTCCTCGTCTCTTGCTGGCCTCCCAATTTGACTTCCCTCCAACCAATCTTCAACCTAAATTACCTTTTTTAAAACCCAGAGCTGGTTTTGTCACACCTCCGTCAGCACCTCACGGCCCGGGTAAGCTTATTAGAAATACAGATTCCCAAGGCCAGACTCATCACGAGAGAAATGGAATTCCTGCGGAGAGCTGAGGCACCCACCTGTGTACTTTTAAGTGGTTCATTAATTAGCTCCACCTGCCTCCCCAGGTGCATCTGCCACCACTCCTCTCCCAGTACCCTGAGGTCCAATGACAGAGAAGAGCCTGACCCTGAACAAAGTCCTCCGGGCATGGGCCTACCCTTTGCTCTCCTCTTCCTCGGGGACAAGTTCACCGTTCTCCTAGGCCCAGCTCAAATGCCACCTTCTCTGGGCAGCCTTCCTCCATCCCCTCCAGCAGTGGCGTTCACTTTGCCTGAGACTCACTCTCAAGAAACAGTTTTCACATTGCAATACAATAAATATATAACTGAAACAACGGTTTGGGAAAACACTATCTAAACTTACTATGGAGGATGCAACTTGATATATTTCATTCGGTTCTATCTCATTTTTAAAAGTGCTGTTAGCTACCTTGCAAATGGATTTCCCGTTCTTGCTGGTGGCTACCTTGTAAATGGATTTCATGTTCCACTGATGGGGGCGACCCGCATCTGAAAAATACTTAGTGAGTCACTCCCCTCCCTCTCTATTGATGTGACACACACCTCTATTATACTGTTTATCACACTGTACAGTAATTATCTGCTTACAGTCTGTCTTCACCTCCCTCTCTCAAATATGCACACACCACACCAAGTCAGCATATTTTGGGGCCAATACACAGCCACAGACAAACGCAGAAATGAGAACACAGGAGAAGAAAGAATTTAAGTGCTTTTGCTTGTGTCTAATTTTTTTTCTTTCCGGTTATGATTCACAGCATAAGTCTTATCAGCAACTCCCAAGAGGCTGGGCCTGGGAATCATACTAGCTTCAACACTTAACAGCAATTTTTAAAAACACCCATTGTGTTTCCGTACACTTTAACCAAAGTATAAGCTTCTTCTTCCCCTCAGAAATAAAAACCACTTAACAGGCAAAACAAACCAGAAAACATCTTGTCGGGTTGCTAGCTTGCCAAGAGAGTGCAAATGTGGGCAAACAAATCTTACTTAGAAGCAAATATTCAAAAACCTCAAAACCCTCCTTGCTACCACTTCAGAAAGGAAGCCCCACCCGCAAGGCGGGTTACAGATGCAGAGGCCTTTCTGTCTGCGCTGCCCAAAGCCCCATTTCTCACTAGGTTGTCCCCATCAACACAAATGTAACAAAGTTGCGGGGGGGGGGGGGACGGGAAAGAATGAAAAAAAGAAAAAAGAAAGAAACCAGAGCAGCTACCAGGCCCCGCGGTAACGAACAGGGACGGCAAGTTCCGGTGAGAACTGTACCTGTGATGGATGCGCGTGCGAGGCCGGGGCCGCGGGGGGAGGGAGTCCGGTTCTGCAGCACGCGGCTCCCTTGACAGGAAACCTGCCGGCGACACCCCCAACTCTGCACACTGTTCATTTGCAGCATCGTCATTCGTGTGATGCTCACTTGCTCAATGTCCTCGGAAATGCACTTGGAGAGACTCAATGACAATGTACCAGTATTGTGAGCTTGGGGGAGCTGGCCTCAGGGCAGGTTGGCAGTGGAAGCAAGACAGGCACCCAGCGCCTGAAACAGTCTGGGAGGCACAAGAGGGAGCAGGCATTTTTGTCCAACAAGAGGGAAAAAGGAGAGTTTAAAGCTGGGTTTTAAAGGATAAGTAAGAGTTCAAAAAATACAGGGAAAGAGAGGAGAGAGCTCCAAGTAGAGGGACTTTGTGTATGTGTGTGTGTGTGAGAGAGAGAGACTAAATATAAATGAGGGGAACTGCACACAGGTGGATGGGGAGCAGCTTTGTGGCTGATGGCAGGAGTCTGGATGATTCTTGAGGCTGCTTCCACACTGCAGGTCACAATGCAATAGGTTGTGAAATTCATGCATTTGTGAACGGCTTTCATAAAAAATGAAATAACCTAGAATAGAAAATATCAGACTATAGGCAGGTGCTGAGGGTGCAAACTCTTGTGAAATTTGTTTCTGTTACAAATGTGTCTATGCATGTGAACATTAGTTTGCGATATAAAATGTATTTCTTACTGTGAGGGTGATTTAAAAAACATCTAGGCAAAGGGGACCCAATTGAGGACAGTTAAATAAGCGACTGCTATGAACATTTTGAATTTCATGAAGGTAAGTGTGGTGGCTGTGTGAAAGACCAGTGGACAGCGGTGAGGGCTCAGGGACACACAGCACTGCATTTCTGTAAGGCTCCTCCATACTAGACAGTGAGCTCAAGGGCCAAAACCTTGTCACACAGCTCTCAATTCCTGGCCCCTGGCACATAGTAGGTACTAAATAAATGTTTGTTGACTCACTATGGTAACTAATTATCAAGGTGACTCCCAATGAGTATTCTCCCACTTGGTACTCTCACTTTTGCATACTCCCTCCCAGACTGTACCGGGCTTGGTCTGTGTGACCAATGGAATAGGACAGAGACGACGATCACTTCTGAGGCTAGCTTACCAAAAAACTGCAGCTTCCATCTTAGGTGTTTTCTTTGGAACACTCACTCTGACAGAAGCCAGCTGCCATGTCCTAAAGACACTCAATCTATGGAGAGACCCATGTGGTGAAAACCTGAGGTCTCCAGCTGATAGTCAGTGAGGCAACAAGCCTTTCGGCCTGTTGTGGAATCAGATCCCCTCCCCAACCCACCCTTCTGATGACTGCAGCCTCAGGCGACAGGCCGACTACCTCAGGAGAGACCCTCAAGCAGAAGCAGCTGGGCTAAACTTCTGTGGGCTTCTGACCCACAGAACTGTGATAGAACCGGGGTGTCCAACCTTTTGGCTTCCCTGGGCCACATTGGAAGACGGAGAATTGTCTTGGGTCACATATAAAATACACTAATGATAGCTGATGAGCTAAATTTTAAAAAAACTGCAGAAAGGCTCATAATGTTTTAAGAAAGTTTACAAATTTGTGTTGGGCCTCCTTCAAAGCTGTCCCGGGCTACATGTGGCCTATGGGCTGAAGGTTGGACAAGTCTGTGACATAATAAATGCTTGTTGTTTTAAAGCTGCTGACTCTTGGGGTACTTTGCTATCCAATAACAGACAACACACTGAGTTATTCAAGAAGTCCAGCAGAGCCGAACGGTAATACCAATACACTAGAGTTATACACTGTTTACTACCATTTTATTTTCTCACAGTCTGTCACATCACATCTTCAGCCTGACTAGATTAAGGAAAGGCCCCTGACCCAACCTAGACCAATCAGATTCTCTCTTCTGGTACTGATACTTGGGAAACTGAGTTCAGCGATGGGGAATGACCTACAAGGCTGGAAAGACTAGGGGTCCAGGCCACTATTTTGGGGCTGTTATCATGGGACCATGCAAATGGATGGTAATAGAAAGGCCAATGTGTCAGGGAGGGAAGAGGGGAGGATGATATTCTAAGCCTCATGAGTTCCTGTCCGCCCCTCTAGTGTTCAGGTGGGAAGACTCCTCTCTTCCTTATAATTATTCCCCAGTTTACTTGCTCTTCTATGAGTTCCCTTTCTTGCAACCAAAAGATCCTGGAATACACCAACATGCTGCCAGCTAGCTCCTTTCCTGTTCTGGCCAGGAGAGTGGTTCCTCCTGGTGTGGAGGCCAAGTATCTCTCCGGAGAATAAACAACTCACCAGAGACTATGCTTTATTGTTATTGCTAAGCAAAAACTGCTATAGATTGAGTAAAAGGTCCTTTCAGACCATCCAACTCCTTCTGCCTTAACTCCATTTTCATCAAGTAATCTGTTCATTATTAATGTACTTCAATTTAAAAAGTTGTGTTCTGGCCAGCCGACCTAATCATCCCAAAGTGGTAGGATAGGTTCATGCCCATTATAAATTCACAGATTGGCTTTCGAGTACAAATCATTCCTGAATAACCTCCATTTCCTTTTCCCCTGCCCTTGGTCAAGCCCTGTCATTTATCCAACGAACCAGTGCAATAGCCTCTGACAGCACTTTCCCTGCTCCGATCTATTCTGTTCAACTTCTCTTCCTGAAACACAAATATGATGCCTGGTTCCCTGCTTGAGACACTTCGAAGGGTCCCCAAGTGCTTTCAGAACGACTGTAGGCTCCAGCCCTGTCTTCCTTCCACACAGCAGCTCCTTCTGACTCCTCTGCACTCTTGCCACGTGGCCTTACTGAAAGCTCCTCAAATACAACTGGTGCCTGCCCAGCTCTGATCACGTCCTTCTCAGTGCCCGGCGTGACGTTCCTCTGGTGTTTCCCCTGCCTGCCCACTCTTCCCTCACTCCTCTCATTACCTGTCTCCTCTACAGCCTGTCTGCTTCCACAGGACTTCCTCCTTCCTTTATAAAGCACTCTGCAGGGAAGCCAGGATGGTTCAGCGGGTTAAGCGCTCGCTTTGCAGCCCCAGGGTCTGAGGATCAAATCTTGACCCCGGCCCTTGCAGACCCATATGCTGAACTGGGGTGTGCCTCTCTTGCAGGAGGCCCCAGTTCAGCCCTCGCTCCCTATCCCTTGGCCCCTGGCTCGAGTGAGCGTGTCTCCCATCCTGGAGGCCCCCAGCCCAGGCCCCACCTTGCACGGCCCCAGCTCACCTGTGTGGAACAAAACCATGTAGAAAACTGATGATATACAACTATGGAGACTGCTCTGGGCCCTCCCCCTTCTCTCTGTCTCTGTCTCTGTCAAAACCAATTAAAAAAATGAGGCACAATTTTCCATATCCTGATAAAATAACATATCTTTCCCCTTTTCTTCTCTTTCTCCTATTTTCTACAGTTGCAATTATGACTCAGGCACATTACAGAATGCTAGCTTTAGGTCAAGAACTACTGGAGAATGGGGATAGGGTGAAGCACTGCCCCCCTCCTCTGCAGGTATCCAGTTTATGTGTTTCAGAAGAAGGGCGTGTGGGTCCTTTACTCTCGTTCAAGCCTGCCTAACCTGTGGCCCGGGCTGTGTGCAGCCCAGGGTGGCTTTGAATGTGGCCCAACACAAATCTGTGAACTTTCTTAAAACATGAGATTTTTGGGGGTTTTTTTTTCCCTCATCAATGATCATTAGTGTATTCTATGTGTGGCCCAAGACAATTCTTCTTTCAGTGAAGCCCAGGGAAGACAAAAGACTGGACACCCCTGTTGTAGTTCTTTCAAAAGAGTCAGTATCTACATATGAAAGTAGATACAGAATCGGGCCCTGATTTGTCCACTGACCATGCTGGTCCTGCCCCCAACTCTTCCTCTCCTCTCTCAGAGTTGTGGGGAGGCCTCAGCTGTAGGCAGACGCAGCAGACAGTACATAATCCTGAAAACTGTAGCCACTTCGCTAGTCAAAACTTTACACAGTCATTCCTAAAGCAATTGATCAAGAAGTACTGGAATAAGCAAAAGACAAGCACACACATTTTATCCTCTGTATTTATCCAAATACAAAGATTTCTACACACGAAGTTTCTACCTCTCAGAAGCTATGTAGTAATAAACGAATACTGCCTCAAGTCCATGCTCACCCCCAGGGTCTAAAGAGGCAGCAAAGCCTATCACACAGACCCCTGACAGCCTCCAGAGCTACCTCCAGAGAGCTCTAGGAGTCGCCATCTTGTAGAACACAGGGACACCCATGGAGACTTTGGCTTCCTGGAGAATCACACCTTTGTCAAGAGCCTATCCTTCTTGGCCTATCCTCACACCACAAAGTAAACTCAAGCTTCACCTTTCACTTCATGGTTATTCTTCAGACAGAAACAAGGTTTTCATCACCTTAAGGTAGTTACGCTCTTAAGACTAAGGATGGAAAAGACAGCATGCCATGTTGAAATGCAGATGACGGGTAGGAGGATGGCTCACTCATGAGCTACACTCCTGGCCTCCGAGGATGTACTCAGATTTGTGCCTCAGCAAATTTCAAATTACTCCATGTCATGGACCACTGCACCCATCCTGGAGAGCAGAGCTCATAACTATTAGAACCACCAATGCCTTATACGCCCTGTTAAACATCCACATTCCTAGCTGCATATGCCACGTTCCCTCATCCAAGTTGGCATCTCTCACTTTTTATAGCAAACTTTCATTATTTTTACAAACAAAAGGATGAAGACGGTATCTGCAGCACAAACAGGTTCCCACTTGATATTCTGCGAATTGGCTCAGCATCCATACTTCCTTATTGCCATCATGTCATGACACAAAAGACATGCCCTTATCCATGCCAATGGACACTTCTATGTGCCGTAAAACACAAGGCATCACTCACAAAACCACTTTTTCAAACTTTTTGACCATAACCTATAAAAAATACATTTTATCTCATAAGGCATGTATGTGTATATTTAAAAAATATACATATAATATAAACTCACTTATGCAACACAATGCATTCTGACATATTCTATTTATTATTTTTTTTAATGCAGGCTGCCATCCACTAAATAATTCATGACCTCATTAGGTTGGAACCTGTGTTTTGAAAACCTGTGGTTTATAGTATTTCACAGAAAAGTGGTATTTCATAGCAAATCAAGAAATCCTACCAAAAAAAAAATTAGAAAAAGAAAGAAAGAAAGAAATCCTACCTAAAGAAGAAATCTTAAAACTAGGCAGAAGAGTTGAAGAGGAGTAATTTTATTTTGCTTCTTATTTAATATTCAATGGCCTGGATGCTTTAAAAGCGCTGATCTCAATGACCGAGCATGTCTACAAGCCTTTAAATCATCAAAACCTTGTGAGGCATTCCTCCCCCTACACCATGCTTGTCCAACCTGAGCCTGCGGGCCCCATCCAGCCCAGGGTGGCTTCGAATGTGGCCCAACACAAATTCATGAACTTCCTTAAAACATAATGAGATTTTTTGGGGGGATGCTTTTTTAGCTCATCAGCTGTCGTTAATGTTAGTGTATTTTATGTGTGGCCCAAGACCATTTTTCTCCTAAGATGGCTCAGGGAAGCCACAAGGTTGGACACTCCTGCCTTACGAGGCAGAAAAGCTATCCTCCATATGCATTAAAAACTCACATCTATTTGGGAAATAAAAATTGGCTCGTCTTTGAAAGAATCTTAAAATTGTTGTTGCTTCAAACTATTAACCTCCTGGCAAGGTTACCGAGAAGATTAAATGAGATAATATAAGGGAGGTGCCTGGTGGCTCCTGCTACCATTCAGGTTCCGCAATTATCTTTTTCTGGACATGCCTGATCTCCAGGTGACCTGGGGGCTGAGTCACTCACTGAGCACCTGCCCTACTGGGCAACAGAGAACAAAGGGCCCCTCAAGGATTCTACTGGTGTCATCACTAAGAGTAAGTATCACTACAAACTAGGATTCTAGAGTGCCTGGAATGAGTATTTCATTTATTCCTCCAACAGATAATGACTGTGAGCCTTCCATGCCAGGCATGAGGCCACATGCTGGGATTATGAAGTATAAAAATAGTGAACACACCACAGCCCTCATGGAGCCTACAGTCAAATAAGAGTTTACAGTCTGTGAAAGGAACGCACATTCCATTAAAATTACATAATGTATGACTGTTTTATACTCCTTTACTGTACAGTGAAGTAAGATTAGATTGATGGTTCCCCAAAGTGAAGATTTCACAGACATTCTTTCATAAAAGAAATACTTAAAAAAAGAAAAAAAAAGTAAAAGGATATGATTTCACAATACAGTTCTTTAAGCTGAATGAATCAAGTTGTGGAAAAAAAAAAAATCACTGCATATCCTTACTTTCCTTTTAGAACAAGCCAGTTTTTGTCCTGGTAGTAAAGGGTTTCACAGGGGTTGCCCAGCTCACTCTTTCTAGGATTCTTCCATTTTCTTTTGCAGTACAATTTACATGTCAGTTCTGCCCAATTATCCCCAGAATTGCAGGAAGGTTGGAGAACTGTTCACAGAAGAGTCTTTAAAGGGCTCTTTCTGAGAAGGTCAGAGGACACAACTTCTGCCACCACCACTAGATTTGAGGGCTGGGAAGTGCCCAGGGACAAAGGTCCAGCGACTGGAAGGCCAACAACCCTGGTAGTGGGTCTGGACCCATATTTGGTACTTTTCTACACATTACTTTATTTAACATCACAACAATCCCAGGAGAAATATATCTTTCTTTATCCCCACTTTACAGAGAGTTTAAATCTCAAACCCAATGCCACACAGCTAGGAAGCAGAATTTAAACGCATATGTCCACTTGAAGTCGCCACACCTCATTGATGGGAACAGATACAAGAGAAGGAATAGGAGCAGAACAGTTTTAAGAGATTTATGTGCCTTTCGACATGAAAGAAATTTGAAACTATATTTAAAAGACAAGTTAGATAGCTGACTATAACTTATTCCATCTTATACTCAACAGCATAGGCCCCTCTTTAACTAGGTCCTCTCCCCTGATCAGCAATCTGGCCCTGGACTCCTGTCCTTTAGCCTAGAAACAAGAACAAGCGCCCTGGCCCACTTCTAACCACAGTCTAGGAGAGGTCTTGGCCTCTGGCTCCAGTCTCCGTCCATGAACACATCCATTTAACAAGCATTGACTAGGCACCTCCGGTGTAGTGGACACTGTGCCAAGCACACAGCATGTAATAAAGCACATCCCTGCTGGAGGAGCCCAGGGTGCAGGACAGATACCCACATGGGTACTGACTCCACAAGCTGATAAACACTCACCCAGAGCCAACAGGAAAGAATCCAGATAGGCTTCCTGGAAGAGGAGACGTGTAAAACAGGTTTTGTAGCAGGCAAGTGATGTACAGAAGATAAAGCACAGGATTACAGGCAGGAAAACAAGGGAGCAAGCAGCAGGTCCCACATGGCCCCACCAGCTCCCTCCAGACTGGCTTCACCCAGCTCAAGATCTCAGGCACCAAGATCACTTTGGTCCCAGCTCCTCAAGCCAGGACTTTGTACAACCTTTTGCCCTCTTGCATCCCTTACTGCCGATTAATCTTACTCGGAGTTCCGTCTAGTCTCCTGAACATCTCAGACATTTCCCCTTCCTCCTCTATCCTCATTTCCATCACCATAGCCCAGCACCACCATTTCTCCTTAGTTCCTGCAACTGCCTCCAAACTGACACCAGTTTACTTTTGCTCCATGTGAACTGTTCCACACAGAGCATCCAGATTGATCCTTTGCTAAAAGGAAAACAAGGGAGGGGAGATCATCTGATCCTGTCATTTCCCCACTTTAATTCTTCACTTGCTCCCAGTACCAAAACTTCCTAATGGGATTTATGAACCCCTTGGTGGTCTGGCCTCTGCCCACCTCTCTTACCTCATCTATGACTCTACTTTCAGCTTCAATGTGCTTTTCAGTTCCTCTGACAAGGTGGCTGATCACCCTGGCTGACCATTATAATAACCGAAGGAGCTTTAAAAAACACCAGTGCCAAAGTCCCACTCCCAGAGATTCTGGCTGAATTATTAGGCAAGGCCCAGCCCTCAGGATGCTGTTAAGCACCCCATGCGATACGAATTAGTATAGCCGGGATTGAGGACATTGCTCTAGTGAAGTCTAACATGTCTTTTTCTCATGTCCAGGTTTGCTGCACATGCCCTAACACTGGAGACACTGGAGCTCTCCCAGCTTCCTGGCCATGAAGCCAGGGACTTTTTGTGTCTCATTTACTGCTATATTTACTGCTGTATTTCCAGCACCTAGAGCAGTGCCTGGAACATAGTTGGTGCTCCATGAACATTTGTAGAAAGGAATGAATAATGCTACTTTCTCCCTTCACCTGGTTGGATTTCACTCATTCTTTATGATCCAGCTTAGATTTCCTAGAAGACACCCTCCCTATCTCCACCTGATTCCCCTGGTCTGGGTTACGTAACCTTACATGATCACAGCACTGCAGATCGCTCCCATTACAGAATACATATTTGTATGTCATAGAACCCTGTAGTTGTGGCTCTCACTTAGCCTGTCAGCTCTGAGGGAGCCTTGTGTGTGTACCAATATACCTCCATTGCCCAGGAAAGTGCCCAGCCTGTAGTTGGTAATGAGTAAGTGTAGAACTAACTAATGGAAGTGCATGAACACGGTGTGGCTGGAGTAAACGCAAAGCGGGAGATGCTGCTGGAAGGCACACTGGGCACAGGTTGTGAAGGGTCTCTTACCCACACTAGGGAGTCTGAACAGGATTAGACAATAGGGAGCCAATGGAAGTTTTAAGTAAAGTGACACAATCAGCTTGAATTTGAGGGAATTCAAGGAAGCACAGAGATAGGAGACCACATAGGCACAGAGGGAAGATGAAGAGAGAAACAAGGCATGAAGTGAGGGACTGGACCTGAGATGGAGAGAGACAAAAGCACTTGCAGATGAGGAGGCCCAGTGAGGGAGAGTGAGGTTCTGTGGGTAACTCGGTGATCTCCTGCTTAGAAAACTATAAATGTGGCAACAGGAGCATGTCAGATGTGGTGTCGCGATCAGACAAGGTGGTGCTCAAAGCTTGGACTCTGGAACCAGACTGCCTCAATTCAAATTCTTTTTTTTTTTAAGATTTTTATTTTATTGTTTTTGTAAGAGACAGAGACAGAGAGAGACAGAGAGAATGGGAAGGCCCAGAGCAGTCTCCATAGTTGTATGTCATCAGTTTTCAACATGGTTTCGTTTCACACAGGTGGGCGGAGGCCGCACAGGGCGGAAACCCAGCAAAGCAGGAGCTGGTCTGGGGGCCTCCCATATCCCCCCTCGAGCCAGAGGCCGAACCTGAGCGGGGGGTGTTGAGAACCAAACTGGGGGCCTTCCGCAAAGGAAGCACACCTCAGTTCAGCATATGGGTCCACACGGGCCGGGGCCAGGATTCGATCCTTGGACCCTGCCAATTCAAATCTTAAGCTCCACCTCTTACTAGCTCTCAGTCCTGAGGAAGGCCCCTTCACCACCTCAGTCCATCTGTTAAATGGGGATAATATTACAGTAGTACCTACACCACAGGGTTGTTTTGAAGACTGAATGAGGTAATTCATGTAAATGCTCAGCCATTGCCTGGCATATAGCAAATGCCATAGAAAAACTAACAAAACTACAGATACACAGCATGATGGATTGCCTGCAAAGATGACTGCCAGCAATTCCTTCCATCCCTTTAAATGGCTTCTCACACTCTAGAATCCGGGCTGGCTTTGTGATTTGCTTTGACTGAAAGATTGCACTACACATGACATTGCACCGATTCTGGCCCAAGACTTAAGAGGCTTGGGGGGCAGGGGTCTGCCTTCCCTCCTGTGGAAGCCAGCCACCACGTGGACAAGTTTGAGCTTGACGACTGAATGCTAAGGGACCAAGTGTGAGAGAGGCTATACTGAGGCGACACAAGGCGCATCAGCTGACAGCCAGCACCAAGGTCTCAGCATGTGAGTGAGGTAGGCAGTCTTAGAGGCCACAGCCTCAGTCAGCTGAGCCCACAGACTTGTGAGAAATAATAAATTATTGCTGTTTTAAGCCGATAAGCTTGCACTGGTTTGTTATACAGCAATAAATAAAATCTACGTATGTATAAAAGAAAAAGGACATCACTGGGGCAATAAGAACTTTGTTTTAGGCCAGGACTGAGCAAGACATCAACTGCGGCCCAGGTGGACCACTAAGCAATTTTGGGGTGAGCACCTGAATTAAAAAAAGTGTCAGATTGGATACCATGTTATGCAGGGCCTAGTGGATTAGAAGTAGCTCTTGCTCTGAAAAAGTCTGTCCAAGCCTGTTGTAGGCCATTTGAAATATGAAGTATTTTGGATAGTAGATAATTACATGGATAGTAGACAGTTACATAGAAATATCTACATCAAGCTTGTCTCCAACCTGCGGCCTATGGGAGGCCGCATGTGTCTCAGGGTGGCTTTGAATGCGGTCCAACACAAATACGTAAATTTTCTTAAAACATTAGGAGGTTGTAGTTGGGTTTTTTTTGCAATTTCTTTTAAAGCTCATCAGCTATTGTTAGTGTATTTTATGTGTGGCCCAAGACAAATCTTCCAGTGTGGGCCAGGGAAGCCAAAAGATTGGACACCCCTGCTCTACATAATTACATGGAAATATCTAGAAAGGTGTTGGTGTTAGAAGTTCCAGTTTGGGCTCAGGTGTTAAGGAACAAGGAGGTAGGAATTCAAGAGTCAATCAGCATGTGGATAGGATTTGGTCGGCGGGAGAAGGTAAGCTTGTCAAAGGAGTTGTGAGGAATAAGAAAACAGGTACTGGTTTAGAATTCTGGTCTTTCAGCTATTTAAGGGGTGGATGGAGAGAAGTCTGTGAAGGAGACAAGAAGCAGTGACCAAGGATGGACAGAGAACTAAGACAGAATCAGCGAGCTGTACGTTAAGAAGGGGTGATTGAGAGCTTAAGCTACAAAGAGCGGTGAATTTGGAAGTTGGGAGGGAATGGTGAGGATTTCAGTTTCACATAGTGGCTGAGGCAGAAGTCGGATGATAAGGGGCTAAGGAGGGAGTGATAATCGAGAAACTGGACACAGCAAATGTAGATCACTGTCTTTAAAAGTCTCTTGTTAAAATAGAACCCACAGAAACACAGAGTAGATTAACGGTTGCTAGGGGCTGGGAGGTATGGGAAATGGTGAAGTGGGTCAAAGGGCACAAACTTGCAGTTAGGAATAAGTTCTAGGGATGTAACGTACAGCATAGTGACTATAACAAACAATACTGTATTGTACGCTTTAAAGTCGCTAAAAGAGTAAATCTGAAAAGATCCCACCATGTAAATTAAAAATAAAGTAACTGAGGTATTAGATATGCTAACTAACCTTACTGTGGTAATTGTTTCACAATACATACATATATCCAATGATCACATTTGTACATCTTAAACTCACACAATGTCATACATTAATTATATCTCAATAAACTTAGGGGGGAAAAATAAATAACCTCCCCCAAGATTTTTTTCTTTTTTAAATAGAATAAAAAGTCTATTGTTAAGAGAAGGAAAAGAATAGAGAACATTCATTTGGGTGGATGATAGGACAAAAGGAAAATTGTTTTCAGTTGAAAGAATGTGCTTGTTGAGAGTTGCCAAAGAAAATGCCAAAGAAGACAGAGACTAAAGATCCAAAAGAGAGGGTGTCTGCTGGCTGGAGGAACCAGAAGGTGGAAGGGAAGAAACATGGAACTCAGGTGGAGAGCTGTGCTTTGGGTGCGAGCTAGAGACAAAGAGGTGGAACTTCGCAGATTAGTTATAAGTGAGATGGGAGCCAAGGTGAGGGTCATATATGGTGGCCTTTTTTCTCTGAAGAGTAGGTAAGGTCATCTGTTGACAAGCAGCGTGGGTCTTGAGAACAGTGACGTGAGTTTTGTAGGGAGGATGTGAGGGCCTACAGGAGTCAAGCCTGAAGAGCTGGCATGTCCAACCTGTGTCCCAGGACGGCTTTCAATGAGGTCCAACACAAATTCTTAAAACATTATGAGATTTTTTTTTTTTTAGATCATCAGATATCATTAGCATTATCATATTTTATGTGTGGCCCAAGACTCTTTTTCTTCCAATGTGGCCCAGAAAAACCAAAAGATTGGACAGCTCTGCTCTAGACTCTTCTAGAAAAGCCACCTTATAGGGTAGGGAGTTCCTGCTTCTGAGGGTCAGGCTCTCAACACCAGCTTTTCTCCTCTGGCCTGGCCCAAATCCCACCTCCTTCCCCTGAGCTGGTCTCCAGCCTAGACTGCTCCCCTGGGTAGTTCTTCATTCTCTCATTCATCCCCCACACCACCCAGCCCCATTTCTCTGGGCAGCATAGTCTTCCTCTTCACACAGGGCTTTCAACCCTTCCCAACACTTTTCAGATCCCCCCAATCCCTTTCTCCTACACCTAGTACAGGATCTCACTGCCTACTTCATAGAGAACACAGAAACCACCAGTTCACCCTCTGCCAACTACCAAACATACAAATTTACCTATAGCGGCACCCTCTTTCCCTCGGGTACAGATTTTTAAAGTGCAGTTTAATTTAGGGGGTCTTGGTTGGTATTTTTAATGCAATAAATAAAATAAAAAATGCTACCTATTGCACATAGTAAGAGCATCTACCGTTTCTTAAAGCTTCTGTTTCAATTATGATGCACTTGTTACTATGAACTGTGGTTGAAAAGTTCATTAGAAAACTTTCATAATAAAAAATTAAAACAACAACACTGTACGAGAGAAGCTGTCCCTCCTGTCTACGGCTAATCCTTGCACCCGAGCTTTGGGTCCCTCTCCCCAAGCCTCTTCAGGACCATTATATAATGTACTTTAAGTCTTTTCTGCAAAAAAAACAAACAAAACAAAACCACCTCACTGGCCTCCTCCCATCTGGCTTCACAGTCAAACTTCTCCAAAGAGTGATGTTTATTATTAGCTCCATTACCCCACTGCCACCCCTCACCTTACCCCTCAGTCTGCCTCCTGCCCACCACGGTCCACTGACACAGCTCTCCATAAGGTTACCAGTGACCCCAGGAGCCTGTACATCTAGAGGATACTATTCAGTGCTAACCCACTCCTCATTAATTCCTTCTCATCCTTCCAGCCTCAGCTCAACCCCCTCGGGGAAGCTTTCACTGAACTCCAAACAAGGTCACACCTGCCACTAGTAGCACTCCCTGTTCCTCTCTCCATTGTAACAGGTGTCACTGTTACAATTTTACATGCTCCTGTGATTAGTTGTCCAGATTAGGCCTCCTGAAGGAGAATAGGGACTATGTCTGTTTTTATTCGTTGGCAGCCTGAGGGCCTCCCTGGCTCAGTGCTGGGGACAGTAAGAGCTTAGTACACTGATGTTCATTAAAAAAAGGGTACAAGCCTCTGTGCTCGGCATTAGGTGTACAATGACGAAAAAAGTTCCAGAGAGTGAAAGGTGTTGGGGAGGAGAGCCAGGGGCAAAGGTAGAAGGACTGGGCTCTCTGGCCCTGCTTCCCACACCAATCGGAAGCCTTTTCAAGAACAGCATATATTCCCACAGCTGTCATTGTTCACTGTCTTTGTGCCAGAAAAGTCAGCTACCAGATAGGAATATTTGCCTACCATTTGATACTTGACATACAGAGCTCTTCAATGCACACTTTATATCTATCATATAGTCAACATCTGCTGAAAAATTAATACTGACACCTCCACCTGGAATCAAGCCATTAGAATACAGGGCCTGGATCTGTTTTATTTACCTACATGTGGCTGGCACAGTGTCCCTGACAAAAGCCGTAGAACATCAAAAGACCTTATTCTTTGCTGTCTAGCCATCCATACCCAAAGACTTTTATTGTGTTTAAACACTTCCACTACTTGGTTAATGATTTCATGTGGCAAACCAATACGTAAACATTCACTTTATGACATTAAAAGATCAAATACATATGACAAATATTTCAAATCTAACAAACACAACATGGAGATGTAACCAGCAAAATCCAGATTCTTGGAAACTCTACCAAGTAAAAGTTCAGGTTTATTAAAAAAAACATGAGAAAGAGAGAGGGCGGGAGGGAGATCTTAAAAGTGATTTAAATGGGGAAGCGGGTATGGCTTAGCTGGTTAAGTGCTTGCTTTGTGGCCCCAGGGACCAAGGCTCTAGGCCTGGTCCCCGCCCATGTGGACCCACATGCTGAACTGGGTGTGCTTCCCATGTGGGAGGCCCCTAGCTCTGTTCTTGCCCCCCAGTTCGGCCCCTGGCTTAAGTGGGACGTGCCTCCCATGTGGAAGGCCCCAACCCAGCTCCAGCCCTGTGTGGCCCCGCCCACCAACCATGGAGACTGCTCTGGGCCCTCTCCCTTCTCTCTGTCTCTGTCAAAAACAATAAATTTTAAAAAATTAAAGTGATTTAAGGGACATATTAAGTAAACAATTGTATGGAACTTGTTTGGATCCTGATTCAAATAAAATAACTTAAAAAAGGAAATTATAGGAGAATCAGAGAAACAGTGAATATAGATAGGAACTTTGATATTAAGGAAATAGCACCACTGTTTTGGAGTCTGGTGATCGCATTGTGGTTACTTTATAAAATGTTAGTCCTAATCTTTTTGAGATACATATTGAAATATTTATACATTGTAAAATGTGAAATAATGTCTGGGATTTGGTGTAAAATAATCAGAGTGAGGTGGGTTGGGGAAGTGGCTAGTTTCAGAAGAAACAAGATTGTCAGTTGGTAATTGCTAAAGCTGGGTGATGGGTACACTTAATCCGCTCCCCCCCACTTGACTATGTGTGAAATTTTCAAAAAGTTTAAAAAGTATCTAAACTTTTAATAATTTTTTCTGTAACACCTTAGAATTCCCTCACTTTTTAAGATGTCTAAAAGAGAGCAGTACGCTGATATACATGCCTTTTAAGGTATCTGTGAAAATAAAATGCAGAACTCAGCTGCTTGCCTTTGGTCACATTTTTGATGAAACACTTCGCCTCTATACTTCCATCACTACGGGCACTTACCTCTGTGGAGCTGGGATCCATTTCAAAGGTGCACACTGAATCCATTGCCTTCAAATGTCAGAAAAAAGAAAATACGGTCTGGCAATGCCGGAGGCTTCCCAGCCTTCCGACTGGTTTAGAACTCAGTAAGGTAGCTTTATATGTATGCTTTGTCTACCAACCTCACCTAGCAGTTGTGCCAGGGGTACAAAGGACAGTCACACCAATGCTTCATGATGACAGCATCAGTGACCCCTGTCCATTCCCATGCAGGTTTCACGTCAGTCTTTGAAACTATCTCTAACACACTGGGTCAGCCAGGTGACCTGTTCATTTTTGTCCTTTATTGCTTCTGTCTGATAAAACTTTGAACTAGCCAACTTAAAATATGCAGAAACTGCCAAACCTATCGGGGCAGAAATGAAATTCTTGAAAGGATTAAATGATATTCAATTGCATTTCTGATACAGACAACACTAACAGCCATTCATAGATTCACTATGGCTAATACAGCTGTAACTCCCAGGTCCAGTAATCCTTGTTTGGCTACAAACTTTCTTAATTTTTGTGAGACAGATTCAACGGCTGAAAGACTTAGGGAAGTAGGTCAGTTTTGTGGGGTTCCCCCCCCCCAGCAAATAAATATTCTTTAGACCTTCCTTGGTTAAACCAACTCTTCATAAAATAAAGCGGCTATTGCATCCCTACGTATGACTTACACAAGATAACCAGTTATATATTTCATTCATCAGCCTCAGAACCATACCTCACCAAAAAAAACCCAGTCTTATCTAGCTTGTCTATGCAACAAAGCAAACGAAATGGGGTATACTACAAGCATAAGCACAGGAATATTCCAGCACCCCCATTTCCACAAGGTACACGCACATTCACAAACCCACAAGCCCCCCGCGCCCCCATCCACTCCTGAGCGGAATTTGCCAGACGGTGTGACCTGTACTGACTTCAGTGGAGAAATACAGGAATTTGTGTTTTTTTGTTTGCTTGTTTGAAATGGGAAGGCGAGGAGAGTGGGGCCTGAAGAATTAGAGATGAGTCTTAATTCTTTCCTTTCCTCCTATTTTTCTCTGCATGAAAATGCAGGCATATCCGTGAAATGTCAAGTGACAATTTCTTGGGCAGTTAAATACCCCAATTAAAAAAGAACGGGGGTGGAGATAAGGGTGAAACCCCGGACTGGGAGCCCCGGCACTGCGCCGGGCTGCATGAGCACGCGAGGTGGCCGCGAGGTGGCCGCGCGCCGGCTCTCGGCCGCCCGCGCCGCCCTGGGTTTTGCTAGTGAGTGAGCCGTCTTGGCCGCCCGCTCACACCTCGGGCTGGTCCCGACTTTAAGCGAGGCTCATTCACTTCCGGTGACAAACCCCTCCCACCACCTCTAGAAATAATGTTCCATTCCCCCACCGCTTTCCTGAAGCCTCACGGCCCCACGGAGAGCCGCAGAGCCCGGGGCTGGGGTCTCACCCCGGCGCGGCCAGCGGCGCCCAGCTGCGGAGGGAGTGACAGCGCAGGGGGCAGGGCGGGGAGGAAGTGGAAGGGGGTGTGGAGTCTCACCCCCCCACCCCCACCCCGCCGACTGCAGCAATTGGCCAGAATAATAGTAATCCGATTTTAGGTTCTCCCAGGACCCCCTCAACCCCGCTGCAGTGAGGAACCCAATCTCTTCCACCCCGCTGCCTCTCGCCCACTCCCGCCCCCGTCATTGCCTGCGGAGATCCAGGAGCCCCAGGCCACGCAGAACTGCAGCGGCTAGGGGGAGGGGGCGGGTAGGATAAGGGGTTGGGGGCGGCGGCAATGGGTGGAGGCAAGGGGTGGCGGAAGACAAGAAAAAACCAGAGGCATGCAAGCAGCTCCGTAGCCAGCTGTTCCAGCTGCCGCTTCCTCCGGCGCGGGCCGGGCGGTGCAGTATTCCCCCCCTTCATCTTTCTCACCACTACCTGTCCCCCCACCCACCACACGCACACATTCCACCCACCAGTAGCAGATCACTGGCCTGTAAGGGGGTGGTAGGGAGGAGCTGGGGGGGAGGGGGAGGCCTGCGAGTTTCTAACCTTGTTCTTATAAACAAACCCACATGTGCAGCTGCCGCTGCTGCAACTCACCCCACAATCCCGGATATAAATCCTGCCCCTTTAAGAGGAAAAAAATTTTCCCCCGCCTGCCGCCCACCCCACCCATCCACAAGGACCTTTGTCTCTCCGCCCCCTTTGTCAGTCGGCTCCGCCCCATATCCCCGCCCCTCCGATGCGGAGGAACCAATGGGCAAGGATAAGCAGGAAGGGTTTGACGTCAGCGTGGCCGGCCAATCACAGGGAACGTTGGTGGGAGGCCCCACGGAGGGCGCGCCCGGCCCGAGAAAGGAAGCTTGCAGTCAATATGGAGGCTGATAGTTACTCCGCTGTCGCGGTGGGGAACGGGGACGTGGGGTCCCAGCACGACCGGAGTCTGCTGCCTGAGAGGCTTCAGAGACGGGAACAAGAGAGGCAACTGGAGGTGGAAAAGCGGAAGCAAAGGCGGCAGAACCAGGAGGTGGAGGCAGAGAAGAGTGACTTTTTTGCCTCCGCCTTTGCTCAGGAGCGAGCAGCCGTGGAAGAGCTTCTGGAGGGTGAGGAGTCCGTCGAGCGGCTGGAGGAGACGGCCTCTCGGCTCCAGGGGCTGCAGAAACTTCTCAACGACTCGGTTTTGTTCCTAGCCGCCTACGACCTGCGGCAGGGACAAGAGGTGCTGGCGCGGCTACAGGCGGCCCTGGCCGACCGGCGCCAGCAACTACAGCCTAGGAAGCGTTTCGCTTTCAAGACCCGGAGGAAAGACGCTGCTTCGGCCACCAAAGTAGGTGGTGCGGCACCTGGCGCCCCCGCAGCGGAAGGCATCCTGGCCTCCCGGCCGCCCTTGAAGGAGGAGGAAGGCTTCGACTCCAGCTGGGTCTGCGGTTTCTCCAACCTTAAGTTTCAGGTCTTGGAGAAAAGAGCGGAGGAGTTGCACCAGCGAGACGTCCTTTTGACCGAACTGAGCGACTGCAGTATCAAATTGTGTGGCAATCCAAACACCCTGCGGCTGACTAAGGCCCGCAGCTGCACGGTGCTCTGCGGTCCAGTGACCACCTCTGTGTTCCTGGAGGACTGCAGTGAGTGTGTGCTGGCCGTGGCCTGCCAACAGCTCCGCGTACACACTACGAGAGACACCCGCATCTTCCTGCAGGTGACCAGCAGGGCCATCGTGGAGGACTGCAGCGGGATCCAGTTCGCCCCTTACACCTGGAGCTACCCGGGGATCGACAGAGACTTCCAGGGCTCTGGTTTAGATAGGAGCAAAAATAACTGGGACGACGTTGACGATTTCAACTGGCTGGCCAGGGGTGTGGCCTCCCCAAACTGGAGTATTCTTCCTGAAGAAGAGCGAATGAACCAGTGGGACTAAGCGGTTAACTCTTTTCTTCACGCCTACCACATTTTTCCCATGTGGGACTAACTCCACCTCATGGGACCTCCAAGTTTACTTATTGTTGTCATGCTGTATGTGTTTTCAGTATCTAAGACTTGAAATTGTGATGGGCTTCTTTTTGTGATTTGCCTTAAATTCATGACTGGTCTAACGCTTTAAAGCATTTTTGGTAATGTCTAGGAGCTCTGGTATATGATAGTTTGAGGCCATAAGAGGGAAAGGGTGTGGTTGTGTGTTGGTATTTTTTATTTTTGGTATTTTTTATTTTTGGTATTTAAATATGTATTGCATGATAAAGCAGGCCTTCAATAAATATTTGTTTAATAAACAAATTCAGTAGTGCTCTAGTAGGAGCCAGTTAATGTGGAATTATGGTATCAAACCCTGTGCAAAGTACCATTCCCTGAGAGCTTGTTTGAATTGAAGGTTTAATTTTAGGTATTTCTCAGCAGGGCTCTGGAAGGTCTCTCTCTGGTCTTTAGCTACATAGGAGGTTGGGTTTCTGGAATCCAGCTAGTTATCAACTTGTTTCGGTCTAAAATTTTGACTTGGACTCTGAGAGGCTCATGAATCTTCCCAACTGTAAAGCCAAAATAACTATACCTACCAATTTTTTGTGAACTTAAATGGTGCATACTACCATTCTAAGTACTACCGTACCTTACATATACTTACCAAGTCCTCAAAATCATACGGGGTAGTTTCGTTTCGTTTCTTTTATTTTTTCAGGGAGAATACAGCTTTATTGCGCTGGCACCAGAGGGCCCAGTAGGATAATTCCCAAAGACTGAGCCGGGGTAGTTTCTGTAAGCACTATTTTTCAAGTGTGGAAACATACGTATGTTGCCCAAGGTTACACATACTGGCGGACAGGGATTTGAAACCAAGTAGGATGACCCAGGAGCCCACCTTAACCACTACATACAAGATACTGATTTTGGATAGTGTTGAATTGAAAAGATCGTCCAAAATAATTGAAGAGGGCAAATAGTTTTTTTAAATTGTCAGTCATGATTATTGCTACCCATGTCCTTATACAAAAAGCACAGAGACAAACATCTAGTTGAGTCCTATTTTTCCACTCATTTTGCTTTAATTCTCTGCTGTTACAAATTTGGCTTTCTGCTCTGTACATTACCATCCAGTATTAAATGGAGAGTTGTAAGATATTTGGGTCTAGTGGCCTTTTAACTGCAAACATGCTTTTTACATAATTGCCACAAATACTAAGGTGCTTTTAAGTATCTTTAAGTATTTATGTTTAATATTTATATGTCCTATCTTGTCCCCAAAAAGGACATAATGTGGTTTCTAGAATATGTGAAATGAAACAAGATAAAAACAAATGAGGGGAAGCCGGGATGGCTCAGTGGGTTAGGCGCTGGCTTTGCAGCCCCGGGGACCGAGGATCGAATCCCGGCCCCGGCCCGTGGGGACCCATATGCTGAACTGGGAGCTCCCCCAGTTCAGTTCTCTCTCTGTCTCTGTATCTCTCTCTCTCTCTCTCTGTCAAAAATAAATAAAAATATATATTAAAAAAACAAACAAACAAACAAAAAACAAACGAGAAGGAGGAACAAGGGTAAGGTCACAAATTGGAAGCAAAAATGAGGCCAATAAAAAATGTAACCCACCAAGCTCTTATTTCTCAGCGAGAGGTGA
>PVKE010012868.1:0-37555 GCA_004027555.1 Craseonycteris thonglongyai
AAAATGGCTCTCCACAGTAGTAACATGAACTGCCTATGAGAAGGGGCATGGGGTAACTGGGGGACTGGTGGGAGGAAGCAGGAGCCTTTTCACTGAATTCCCATTTGAGTTTTGTACCATTTTGGGTTTTACAAGTATCACTTATCCAGAAATAACAACATAAAGTTTTAATTTCAGAAAGAAATTTTTAGATATGTCTGGAAATGAAATTATTCTATTTGCAGGACATGCTATGGTTCAATCCTGGCATGTGATAGTGACAAAAGCCTACTATGGGGGAAGCTGGGATGGCTCTGTGGGTTAAGCTCTCGCCTTACAACCCCGGGGTCCAAGGATTGAGTTCTGGCCCCAGCCATAGTAGACCCAAATGCTGAACTGGGGTGTGCTTCCCATGTGGGAGGCCCCCAATTCAGTTCTTGAGGAGGCGTGCCTCTGCCCACCTGTGTGGAATGAAACCATGTAAAAAACTGATGATGTGCAACTACGGAGACTGCTCTGGGCCCTCCCCCTTCTCTCTGTCTTTTTGTTTCTGTCTCTCTTTCTCTGTCAAAAACAGTAAAATAAATCTTTAAAGAAAAAAAAAAAAGAAAATCTGATTATTTAATTTTGAAGGTATCTATATATTAAATGAAAAATTTATTCCATTTAAATGTATATAAAAACAAATGTACTTAATCTTAACTTTCATCATCTTATTTTTTTATTTTATGTGTCATTGTTATTTTCCTTTTCCCTAAAGTGTATCCTTTGATTTTCCTCTAGTGGATTGGTAGGCATTTATGAAAGGGTTGTTCAGAAATTAACCACCCACATAACCATTCTTGTCATATTGACAATGGCTGGATTTTTTCCAGACAGCCTTCATATGTAATATTTTAAATTTAGAATGGATTACCTTCCATTTTTCAAACACATTTTAAATTGCTTGTATTAATTACAAGCAATAAAAGAGTATCTCTTGCAAACATAATGTGTAAGATGAGGATGTCAGCACACACACTCTCCTCTTTCTTTGCGAATTCACTTTTTTGGTTGGCTTAATCTGGGATTTTTTAATTAGTTGATGAAGCCATCCTTTCAAAAATCATTTTGACTTTACATTTTGTGGTAATACTATAATTTGAAACAATGATTTAAACTTAATTCTATGTTTATTATTTCATGTTCACAAATAGTCCTTTTATACCACAATTCCCCCATAATCAAATTCTTTATTTTGGTTCATTTCTCAGCTTCTTGTAATACTTCATTAAGTGATTTTTCAAGAAAAGTTGGTAAACAATATGCTTCCTAAGTAAATCTGAGAATATCTTCCTGTTTCTTTCATAAAGGAATGATAGTAGACTAAATACAGAATTTAGTAGACTAAATATAGAATTCAGTAGACTAAATGTAGAATTTTTAAGAATCACAGTCTTGTGTCATGGTCTTCTGACGATAAGACTAAGATGTCTGAGACACGATTGATTTTTGTTCCTTCAGAGTATTTTTGTTTGTTTTTTCTCATTAGAAGCTTAAAAAATATTTTTGTGGGTTTCGCTTTTTGAAATTCAAATATTTCACCAGGATATTTCTAGATACTGGTATTTTTTCACTAATTCTAGAAGGGAGAGTAAATATGGTCTTTAAACCTTGAACTCCCTGTCTTTCTTACTTTATCTTTTGTTGTTTCTACTGTTTTGTTTTGTTTTTCTGTTTTCTTCCTGAGGGACAGCAACTATCTACTTACTTAGATCACTGTTTTCTGTCAACTATCATCTTGTTGCTGACAATCTTCTAATCACGTTCTCCTCTTTTTCCTCAACATTAAAGGATAGTTTAAGTGGCTCTCCAGATTACTAATTATATCACTAATATTTAGCAGATTCAATTTGGTTCTTTATTGCTTTTAAAGAATTTTTCAATTTGGTTATAGGATTGTTAGTTTCTTTGAAGGATTTCCTTGATTCTATCAGCTCTGTTATAGCTTAGTTTGTGATCACATTTCACCTTTCATCTCTTTTATAAATTTTTTTTTAAGATTTGTTTGTTTTTGACAGAGAGATACAGAAAGAGATACAGGGTCAGAGACAGAGAGAAGGGGGAGGGCCCAGAACAGTCTCCATAGTTGCACATCATCGGTTTTTCCACATAGTTTCATTCCACAGGTGGGTTTGGGGCTGCACAGGGCAGAAACTGGGCCAGGGTCTCACCCCGGTGAGAACTTAACTGGGGGCACTCCCCAGTTCAGCATATGGGTCAGCACAGGCCAGGGCCAGGATTCGATCCTCAGTCCCCGGGGCTGCAAAGTGAGCACCTAACCCACTGAGCCATCCTGGCTTCCCCGGAATTTTTATTCTTTTTATTGAGTGCAAATACTTTTTTTATAAAAATATTTTTAATGTGTATGCTTTCCTCCCAGTATTTTGCTATTTTTATTTGCTTACACTGCCGACTATTTTGTAGGTTCTCATTTTCTACTTCCTATATCAATCAGAAGAAGTGTACTTAGGCCTGCTATTGGCCCCAAATTAATACGAGCTTATTCTCCTTCAGTCCTTTCACTGTCTACCTATATACTCTTAGAAGTCTCCTCTTATATGGACAGCTGAAGATTTGACAAATTTATATTTATATTACCAGTTCAGTGACTCAGTATGGACAGAAATAAGAGGGAGCAGGTGTTATAGGTTGTCTTATTGGGGATGCTTGTTTCTGTACATCTTTCATTGTGTTTGGCAACCCTTTCATGTAAGGACCATTTTCTCCACATGCAATTTACTCTTTGTCCTGGCCTTCTTTCCAAATATATGTTGGGACTATTGTATCTATCTGGTTGTTAGCTACTGTATGGCCCAGTAAGGACAGGTCCAAATTCTTACCTATGTTGCATAATAATAAATGCCTTTAGATAGATCTCTCCACTCAATTGCTTCTGAATATAGTTGTTCCATGGTGGTAAAAGAATTTCCAAAACAGAATGTACATGTCCCAAGGACTAAACTGGTCTCTAAGCTCCCAACTCTCCAACTTCAGCATTACTATTTGGGACCTGTTAGGAGAACTCTAACTTACAACTGTAGCACTTCCCCATGAGGAAGAACGACAAATGTTTCTTCAGTATCATCTATTAATCACATCATAATTTACCTTATTTGGCAGGAATTCTCAAAGTTTTAAAATTCTACATTTCCTTTGCTATTGTCATTGGGATGTGAGTGAGTAGGGGAGGAACAGATGTCTTTTCATCTTGCTATTGCACCTCAAAATCTAACTTCCCCACTCTTTAATCTCTAGTTATCATGGTTTGAAGAAATTCTTACATAGGACTTTTTAAAATTACTATTAATAAATGTGAAAATAAGTAACATTAGATAGTATATATTTATATATTGTGATTTATAATAAGAAATACATATTTTGTCTTCGTTCCTGTTCCTAACAAGATCTCCAATGGAAAGCATGCAAGCCTATGTAGCCTCTGGGACACAACTGCATACGATATGGTGAGGTACTAGATAATCATGAATGACCGAATGAGATTCTAGTAATGTGTAAGTAGCTTTTGACTTTTATGATCATTTTTCTGTAAGAAATCCATATTTGAACATTGATATTCTGATTTGTTTTTTTCTTTTAAAGATGTTTTTTTTTTAAGATTTTATTTTTATTGTTTTTGACAGAGAAAGAGACAGAGGGAGACAGAGAGAAAGGGGAATGCCCAGAGCAATCTCCATAGTTGTACGTCATCAGTTTTCAAAATGATTTTGTTCCACACAGGTGGGCAGGGGCCACGCAGGGTGGGATCCAGGCTGGGGGCCTCCATCATGGGAGTCATGCCCCAGTGAACTGGGGCCAGACCAGAGGTCTCCCAAATGGGTAGCTCACCACGGTGAGAACAGAACTGGGGGCCTCTCACATGGGAAGCACACCCCAGCCTCCCACATGAGAAACACACCCCAGTTCAGCATATGGGTCTGCACAGACTGGGTCCAGGACTTGATCCTCAGACCCCAGGGATACAAAGCTAGCAATTAACCCACTGAGCCATCCCAGTTTCCCCAATATTGTGATTCATAATAAGAAATCTATATTCGGTCTTTGTCCCCTTCCTGGAAGACTCCTGAAACCTTAGAATTTCCCAACTGATTAGAGTGATAGACAAAGGTCTTTTTGGTTATTCATAACAGGGTTTATTCAACCATACCTGAGCTTATGTTAATGAAGTGACTTTTGGAAAGCCCCTCGGTAACCCAAGGATGGGGGTTGGTTGCCAGAGAATCAACCATGTGATTAGAAAATTGTAACTCCCCAACCTCCTAGGAGGGGAGAAGGGCTGGAGACTGAGTTCAGTCTCCATAAAAACCCAAAAGGACGGGTTCAGCGAACTTCCTGTTTGATGAACATGTGGAAGCCCTGGGAGAGTGGTGCTCCCCGAGAGGGCATGGAGGCTCTGCACCAACTTTCCACATAACTGCCCTATGCATCTCTCTTCCATCTAGTTGTTCCTGAGTTATAACCTTTCATAACAAACTTGTAATTTAGTAAGTAAACCATTTTTCTCAGTTCTGTGAGCTACTCCAGCAAATTCATTTTGAACCTGAAGAGGGAATACTGAGAATCTTTGATTCAGAGCCATAGCTTGGTCAAAGGCACAGGTAACCACCAGGACTTGCAAGTGGTATCTAAAGAAGGGTGGTGGGCTGTCTTAGGGACTGAGCCCTTAAGCAAACTGTGGGATCTGACACTATCTCCAGGTAAATAGTGTTAAGAGTTGAGTTAAATTGTAGGACACCCAGATGGTGTTGCAGAATTACTTAATATGTGAAAAACCCAACAAATCAAGTAGCACTTTGATAAAAGTATTTACAGGAGACATACATAGAGAGATGTTTGATTTTCAGAGAGATGATATAGATGATTGAATGATAGATAGACACAGATAGAATTATTGTGATAAAATATACTTAACATAAAATTTACCATTGTAATCATTTTTTATGTGTACAGTTCAGTGGCATTAAGTACATTCACATTGTTGGGCAACCATCACCACCACCCATCTCCAGAACTTTTCCATTTTCTCAAACTGAAACTCTGTATCCATTAAACCAGAACTGTGTAAGATGTCGATCACGGTCCACAATTTTGTTTATTCATCCTTCAATGGACATTTGAGTTGGTTCCATCTTTTGTTACTATGAATAATGATGCTATGAACACTGCACTAGCTGCACCATTTTACATTCTTACTAGCAACGTACAAGGGTTTTAATTTCTCCAAATCCTCTCCAACACTTGTCACTTTCTGTTTGTCTGTCTGTCTGTCTGTCTGTCTGTCTGTTTAATAAGTACTATCCTAATGGGCTCAGAATATATGTTTAATGAATCACTCTCATATTGACAAATCTACCTACCTCAAATTTATATAAATTTATATAAGGAGGTGAGCAATATATGTCTGGGCAAAGATCTTTTATATTGAATGAACATACTCATACTGGCAATCTAACACGTGGCCCTAGCATCATTAGCAACATACTCAGAAGGTTCCAACCTGCCTCTAACTGTTAGGAAAAATAACTTTCAAGAAGGGCCACATAAGAGGATGGGATAAGAGGCTGGAGAGAAGTTACAGACAGACATCTTCGTGTTCTCACCTGCTAAGGAGGTGAGTCAGTTCTTTTGCCTACGTCTGGATTAGAAGAGCTAGAGAAAAATAGAGATGAAGGAGGGAAGTAGCTGTTTTAAATGTCAACTTGAACTAACTAACATACAGTATGTATCTCTAAACCCTCATTTTAGCTCTTTTATTTTATTGTGAAACCAACAAACTTTTTTTAAATTTCAGAATCCATTCATCTTTCCTTACCACTAAACTGTCCTGTGTCAGTATCTGGTTCTTTTCTCATAGGTCTAACATTTCAGTTATACAAGCATATAGTTATATATTATGCAACTGATAATGTGTGCTATATTCCAAGGACTTACAGTTTCTATACATATGTGAATATCAATTATTGCATTGATTTTTTTTCTACTCTAAAATAAAGTGCAACACAAATCTGGCACATGTATTCTTTTATGATTTATAAATAGAATTTATTCTTTAATTGATTGAAAAACATTTTAAGTCCTATGCTGAAAAGTGAGAAAGTAGCCATAAAACAAATATTATTATATAATTACTACCTAGCTTTTTCGATAAAATTCTAGATTTGTCCTTAAAGACACCAAACATACTGATGTCTAGTAAAATACTTCCTAGTAATCAACTTCTAAATAATTTATTTGTTAGTGTCAATGTTCCATTAGCCTGACATTTTTCATTTGTCCCATGCTAGATGAATCTTGCCAAAAAGCATATCCAGACTTAGACATCAGTCTCCTCTGTGCATAGCTCACCTGCCATTTATTATCAGAACACAGTTAGGCATTATCTTTCAAAACACACTAAAACATGCACATGCAGATGAAGTTCTTCACATAAGCAAAGTGTGTATTAACAATAATCACCAAAAATTTCTAAAACTCGTATGTCAAAAAGTATCATCTTCACTTCCCTGAACCTTACAAACAGAAACACACAAGAATTCTGGCTTTCTGCTATAACCTGACTTTCACCTTCCAAAAGAGCTTAAAAAAAAGATGAGGAAAAAGGATATCCAAAGGCATTTCTCATCAATTGCTAAAGGATCCAATATATTTGTAACTCTATCTCCTTTTCCTTTACATTGGCAAGTGATGAAAACCTGATGGGACAAGCAAGCAGTACACTAACATCAAGCCACTGGTGTGTATGCACAGAAATAAACAAAAACAGACGTAAGTGGGCACAAAAAGATTAATGCTGGGAACTGCATAAGCAGCAAGCAAAAACATCTCCATCGAGAGGTGAAAGAGGTTAAAATGTTTAAGAAAATTTCTGAATAAAATTACGAGGATTAATGTAGTAAAGGGGATTAATTTTTCAATTTTCTTGAGAAACAGGGGTCAATCTATGACCTGGCTCCCCAGGTATTACATACAGACCTCAAGAACACGGTCATTCAGAAAGTAACTTCTTCAAGGAGTCCAGCACAAACTATACAAATGTGAAATTCCAGTCAGAGACAGGAAATTCTTTGGGGAATCAAAGAATTTTATGAACTCATAAGATCAAAATCTCTTGAATACTCAACTAAAGTAAGCTAATGAAGTACTGTCACCAGGAAAAAAGTTTAATGAATTTATATATTTTGCAGGAAAATTTTAAGCAAAACAGGAAATGGAACAAACTTAAATTTATATTTATTTGCAATTTTTCCTTTCAGGGTAAAACTAAGTTCAATGACACCAAAATTTCTTATACGGTGCCACATTTTGTAGAATGCCACATTTTTTAACTACTGGGATTTTAAGCAAAATTTCATATTCATATAAAAAAAAATAGATCAAGTGTAGGCCCAGATTCAAAAACAGGTCATTATGAAGGTTCTTAGTCCTCAAATTTAATACACTTTGAAAGAAAGAGTTAAAGGTAAAGACTTGAGCCAAATGCCAATGTAAAGCAAAAGAAAGAGGTCAAGTTTTTCCTGGGGAGATCAACAAAAACTAGAGACAGCATTATTTTCTTGACTTTAGACAACGCTTAAGCATAGAAGAAAGTCAACATCAGGGAGGCTATACTTATCTTAAAATAGTTTCCTTTTTTTTCTAACTTAATTCTAATTCAAAATTTTTCCTGTTCCATATGAAATTTCCTTCTGGTAACAGGCTGTAAAAACAAAGCAAACAATGAAAGTCTTCTGTTTAATCTTTCCCAGGGACAAACACAGTGTAATGTACAATATGCAACCATGAGTTAAGATTGCAAATTACTTTTATTTAATTTAGATTAGTGCTTAGCTTCACCTCCGAAATATCAGTCTGCATCCTTCTATTTTGGTTTGACTCTATAGCCCACTTAAAACAGTAAATGTTTACATTTAAAGGACAAGAGAATGTGTGATGTATTTTAACTGTCAAAAGTGTTGTGAACAGCAGCAGCTGGAAGAAGAATGTGTAATCCACTTCACTGTTATCCTGAGCCTTTTTGACTCTTCAAATCAGCAGTTACATCCGTCTGTGCTCATTTAAAAAAACATTCAAAGGCCGTGTCAGAAATATGTACTACAATTTCTAGAGTTCACTTATGGTCCTTGCCCTGGGTTGTGCTGGCACACAGATTGCCCTGGTCACTGGACATAGAGCTTTTCTTTCATTTTTTTAAGTCATCAATTCAGATGAAGACAAAAGCCAGGAGCAAATGAAAGGAGTTTCATCCTGGGTGTTACGTCAAGGATTCTATGATATGTGCTTAGTCCAGTTCCTCTGTAATCATCACTCACATCATCTTGAATTCATTACGATATGGCTCCTATCAAAGGCCTGCTCAGAAGACCAAACACTAAAAATAAGTTGATTCCCTTAATGTTTTCAGATCTGGTGAAATTCCACCAATAAAACTAGAGAGATATGTATAACACTCTTATTCTCCCTGTAGTAATTTTGGGCCCAGCAGGAACACAGCTGGGGAGAAGAGGAGCCTAAGGCTATGTTGAAAGATGAGGATAACCACTACATGCATAATTAGACTTCAGGTCTGACATTTCCAAAATATAGTTGAAGGTGTGCAAAAGCCTACATGATCCAACTCTCCCTTACCTCTCCAAACATGTTTCAAACCATTCTCCCAATGTGCTCCAACCACACTGGTCTTTCAGTTCCTCTAACATATCAAGTTCATTATTTTATCAGGGTTCATTATATTTTCTTTCTCTTCTGCTTAGAGCAACCCCCATGCCTCCCAAGTTCTTTGTTCGGATTTGCATACTACAGACTTTAGCTCAAAGGTCTGACCTCCCCACTGAGGCTTTCTCAGCAATCTCTATCTAAATTAGTGCCTATCTCTAATCCTTTTTCCCAATACCACCATTCCCTATCATTTGATTCTTTCTATTTCCTCTACACCTCTTATCAGATGTCATCATGTTTACTTGTTTGCTTGTTTAAGTGCCAGACACATACAAGTCCTAGAATGTAAACTCCTTAAAAGTGGAGCCCTTCCTGTTTACCTCTGTTACTATACTGTTCCTAAAACAGTAAATATTTAGTGAGTAAATGTGTTTAACACTCTACTAGAAACTGAGGGTAAAACAACATGAAAAGATAAAGACTCAACCTCAGAAACCTTATAAAGAGAATGGAGTAATCATAATATAGTAAGATAATTGTTTTACAGGGGACACCTAAGTCTAACAGAAAGAGCTTCTAATGTGTCTCTTAACAGAAAAGATTTAAAAATCCATTCCAAGGGAGGGGACTAGGGGACTGTGTGTGCATAGGCACAGAAGCAGCCATACTTGCACAATTCTATTCTGGGGGAATTCATTAAGGTTTTATAAAGTATAAATTGATAAGGACGGGGTGAGGACAGGAAGAATTAAATTGGACAGAGAGGGATGCAGATCATCAAAGTCCTTCCTTGCCATGCAAAGGGAGAGGCATTTCATCCTTTAGTCAATGGGAAGCCAAAGGGAAAAATTCTGGGAGTAAAGGTGACATGGTCAGATTTCCATTTCAGAAAAATCATTCTGATAACTGATTTTGGTGATTTAGAAAATCAAATTATGGGCAGGGAGCAGAGACAGCCCACAGAATTTCATAACATATAACTTTCTATGCATAGCATAGAAAGGAAGAGAGACTCAATGGCAGGAAAAGCTCACACAAATTTTGCTGAATATCCATCTTGTCTCTAGATAGTTTTATTAGGCCATATGATAGGGCATTCACCCATGGAGAAGCCCTGACATGAGTTTCTAGATACTAGTGTCTATTTTAAGAAGTGTTATCTACAATGACTGAGTTGCTCATTGGATCGGAAGTTTTTCTTTCACTTTTAGGTATTTAACAGTCCCAAACATTCACTCTCCTGAATACAGGTATGGTTTAGAGACAGAATGCTGCTACAAAGAAACAAGGAATTGTTTCATTGGAGTATGGATATTTCTCATGCTTTGGGCCCAATGTGCCAGCTCCAGTGCTAACAGGAATAGTGTGATCTACATAATGTATTCAAGTGGATTGCAAGACATCATGTATGCAGGGGCAAAGAGTAGAAGCAAGAGGTCTGGAAGTCCTACCAGGCCAACCACAGGAAAACTAGCGAAGGGTAAGGTGTGGCAGTAGCTTCAGGCACTTGAGTTTGTAAACACACTGAATGGGTGCAAAGCACCAGGCACCTGTCACTGAATTTCTAGGATTGCCCAACATGCTGGAGATGAAATGAGTTAATGATGTAATCTCCAACGTGAATCCAAGGAGAGCCCTACGGATTCCTGACCTGTCAGTGGTGATCTTCCACACTCACTGCCTTTCTCCACTAGAGTTCCCAGAGAGAATTCAGTTTGAAGGGGCTTGACCTAAGGCATCCATTGCATGTAAGTAATTTTTTAGAAGTATCTAGAGTGGTACTCATAATGTGCCATCCTTAGGGAAACTGAGAAAACAGTTACTCAAATCATTTTCTGTAGCCTATGGTTCAGATGAGAAACTCAGGGTAAGAAAAGCAACAGGGCATTTGCTATGTTCTGGCTCCCCTCAAGACCTTCACAGAGTCTCATTCCAGGGCTTGGGACTATTCTCACCCAACCCACCCACTCCCTTGCATAGCTCTCTCCTACTCATTCTCCAGATTTCAGCTTAAAACCAATCACTTCTTTCACTACATGAGGATGCCCTAAACTTGGACAGAGAGGGGTTAAGATCATTAAAGCCCTTCCATGACATGCAAAAAGGAAGAGACTTCATCCTGTACCAATGGGAAGCCATTGAAATACTCTGGGCAGAGTGGTGATGTGATCATATTTGCTACTTCCAAAAATCTCATACCTCATCTTTGTAATCTTATTTTTAAAATGCATTCAATTAGGGTAGGACCTGAGTTTACACTGCACCAAATATACTCAGTGCCCAGCCTATTAGAACTTGTGTTGAATGGTATTTAGAAGAGTGAGGGGATCCCAGGATGGCTCAACAGGTTGAGCGCTTGCCTTGCAGTCCTGGGGTCCGAGGATGGAGTCCCAGTCCCAGTCCAACTGGACCCATATGCTGAACTCGGGTGTGCTTCCCATGGGGGAGGCCCCAGTTCAGTTTCACTGGGGCGTGCCTCGCATGTGGGAGGCTCCCAATTGACAGGGGCATGCTTCCCATGCAGGAGGCCCCCAGCCCAGTTCCACTCTGCATGGCCCTGCGCCCACCTGTGTGGAATGAAACTATGTAGAAAACTAATGACATACAATTGTGGAGACTGCTCTGGGCCCTCCCCTTTCTCTCTCCTTCTCTCTCTCTCTCTCTCTTTCTATTTCTCTCTCTGTCAAAACAATAAAACAAATATATTTTTTTAAATGTGTGAGTAAATGAATGACTATAAAATGATCTGATATTTGAAAAACTGTGCCTTGATCGGAAGATAGAAAAGGGGATATTTTAACAATTTTAAGAGACATTGCTATTACATACATGAGAAACTACCAAGTGCTGCTTACCAAAATCAGAGCACTGAATACCTCACAAGGAGTGGGAAAAGAAAAATTAGTATTACTCTGGATATCATGATGAATGCAATGACACAAAACTAGCTGTACTTTTAAAGATTTATTTTTATTGTTTTTGACAGAGAGAGAGAGAGAGAGAGAGACAGAGACAGAGACAGAGACAGAGAGCAAGGAGAGGGCCCAGAGCAGTCTTCATAGTTGCACATCCTTGATTTTTCCACATAGTTTCATTTTACAGGTGGGCGCAGGGCTGCACAGGGCAGAAGCTGGGCCAGGGTCTCACCCTGGTGAGAACCAAACTGATTGCACAGGCCGGGGCCGGGATTCAATCCTCAGTCCCCAGGGCTGCAAAGCGAGTGCTTAACCCCCTGTGCCATCCTGGCTTCCTCTAGCTGTACTTTTAGTACTATATTGTTTCATGAAAAGGCCCAGCCATTGAAACATCATTTTCAATCCTAACTATTTAGCCTATCCAATTAATTATAATGGTCTTGAACTACTTAAAAACCTTTGAACACATAGAATTTCAGAGCTCACAATATGCAAAACGAAGGGTACAGGTGAAGGCAAAAGAAAGTAACCACTTAGATTTTTACTGAAGCATTGAGATAAGAATATATATAACGTGTAGGGACTGGGATGGCTGTTCCCAAACATTTTCCATGGCAGCAACCTTGCCAATTTTTTTATTCAGTAGCTTTAGTGGTTTCTCATAAGCCTACTGCCTAATATAGTGGCTCCTGTTTAAAGGAAATCTGCCAAATTACTGACTAGGAATACCTGGAATGAGCTCAGCCATGCAAAAGAGTAACAATAATAATAACAACTGTGACATTAAAAATAAAATTAAATAAGATAAAAAGCATTTGGAATTGACTGAAATATATTTATAACTATAATAATGGTATCATGAACATAGCCCTGAATTCTTGACTAGGTACTCTCACAGGATAGAACGGGAAATCTGTACTTCATTTCTAAGTTTGAATCATTTGTAAAATAAGAGCACTGGACTACATGCTCTTTAATGTCCTTTTTTCTAATGCTAACATTCTGTTTATAGAAAATCACACCATGACAAATCACATCATCTGTTTTATTACATATATAGATTTAGCATATATTACATATATATTTAGTATATGCTAAAAATAAAATATATAAATATAAATAATCTAGTTCACAATGACTGTATTAATAAATTATGGAGTAGCAATAGAGCAATGATTCTTCCCTTTTATCAGCAACTATATATATATATATATATCTTTCTAAAGACATCTATGATTGACTATCTGAAAACTAAAAACAGCTTATAAAGGGAATTTTGTGAGAATTTAAACATTTGTCAACTGAATGATCAAAAAGATATGGTGATCATTACAAATTTTTCAAAGGTAAAAAGAGTACAGAGTTTGCATTCATTTGTACATGTGGGCTTTAAAAAGGAGATCTGAGTATAATGGGTAGCATATGTACAAAGGTTGCACTGGTGACCATAGAGAGGACATTTTACTCAACCACAGAATAAACAGATACATAAGACATATATAAAAGGAAGCAACACAATTAAGACTTCCCCACAGAAAGCTCATATTCCTATTCCTCCAAGCTTCTGAGAGAGAAAAATGTCACTGATCAAAAATGAATTAAAATTTCAACAGCATATTCAGAGCTTGAAATACCCTTTTATTTACATGATAGATCTTTTACTCATTAGTCCAACTGCCACTGTTGTTGTTTTTTTGTTTTTTTAAGCTTTATTTTTTTATTGTTTGAGAGAAGGTGGAAGAGAAAGAGAGAGAGAGAAGGAAGAAGGGCTCAGAATAGTCTCTATAGTTGTGCATTATTAGTTATGACATAATTTCCTTCCACACAGTTGGATATGGGGCCATGCAGGACAGAAACCCAACTGGGGCCTCCCACACGGGAGGCGAGAACCTTCACTGCCATCCCAGCAGTTACCAGTTATGATGCAGTTCAGCGTATGAGTTTGCAGTTCAGCATATGGGTTTGCATACTTCCAGGGCCGGGATTCAATCCCCAGGCCTTGAGGTTGCAAGGCAGGCGCTCATCCTGTTGAGCTATCCGGGCATCCCCAATTGCCATTGTTAGGTAAGTAGGAAAAACAAACAATGAAGTATATACCGTATCTGAAAATAGTACGCTCTTTTGTTGAGCTTCATTTATTTAAAAAGTACACTTAATTGAAAACATACAAAATGAGTACCCAACAGATTCTCAAGTTATTGAAACAAAATAAGGACAATATTGTATATTAAGTATGCTACTTCATAAGAGGAAAGGGAGGTCCACTGGCAGTAATTCTGATAAATAAGACCCAAATGCCACAGTGTAAAAAGCTCTCCATCAAGGGAAAGGTTAATAGGAAGAAGCCAGATAGACCAACAAATATAATTCATTCACTCATTCATCCCCCATCATTCTCTTTATCTCTGCTTGGCTTATCTGTTAAAAAGATGAGCTAAACCCCTCTGCTAAGAAGAACACATACAGCAGCAGCCAGAAATGATTGTGTGTTTACTAAATTATGACAGGTATTATGCTAAGCCCTTTAAGTCACTAATCCTTTCAATGATTTCACAAAGTTGGCACTATTGTTTTATGTCAGTTTTAGCAGGAGTTAAGAGAGATTAAGTAATTTCCCAAAATTATACAAGGGACAAATACTAGTTGAGCTGGGATCTGAGTGCAAGCCAATGTTCTTCACCATCTCCCTAAGGGAACCCTTGCTGATAGCCTGGTACCAATCTGAAAACAGCAGAAGCAAACCTAATAAAACACCAGCTGGGTAAAGTACTTGTAACACAGACGACATCCTAAGGATATAAATAGAATTTAGATAGCAATAAAATATGTAAGTACCCCAACAGAAAAATAGGCTAGTGACATAAAACAGCAATACATAAAAGAAAAATATAATATCCAATGCTTATATTTAAAAATTAAACTCAATAACTAAAGAATGAAAGTTAAAAGATTAATGAGATACTAGGTTTCAAATATGACACACATTAATTATCAGGTATTAAACAGGATGAAACTACTCAGTATTGAAGAAAGACAGCATAGAGAAATAGAAACACCCACAAAATCTACATGAAAGTTACATCAGCACAAATTTTCTCTAAAGTAACTTTGCAATAATTACCACAAGCTTTAAAAATGCACACAATAAGATATAGGAACACTCAAAGTATATCAACCCTGTTCTAGATTTTAAATATCCTGTTGTTTAAAAATTAGAAAATAAAAGTTCAAGGTAGGGGAAGACCACTGTCTTAAAAAATAGTTGAGGGGAAGCCAGGATGGCTCAGTGGGTTAAGCGCTCACTTAGCAGCGCCAGGGACCAGGGATCGAATCCCGGCCCCAGACCATGCGGAACCATATGCTGAACTGGGAGCTCCCCTAGTCCAGTTCTCTCTCTGTCTCTGTCTCTGTATCTCTCTCTCTCTCTTTCTCTCTCTCTCTCTCTCTCTCTGTCAAAAATAAATAAAAATATATTTAAAAAAAAATAGTTGTGACATGGGGTGCTGGAATAGCACTGGTGTTGAGTGCTTACCTCGAAATCTTGAGGTCGGGGGTTCAGTTCCTGGCTCTGGCCCACGAAAACCCCATATGCCGAACTGCAGCACAGCTGTTAACCACCAGGATGGCAGTTCTCACCTACCATGTGGGAGGCCCCCGGTTCAGTTCGCACCCCACAGGGCCCCACACACACTTGCGCGGAATGAAACTATATCACAACTAATGATGTACAACTATGGAGACTGCTCTGGGCCCTCCCCACTTCTCTCTCTCTCTCTCTCTCTCTCTCTCACCTTCTCTCAAACAATAAAATAAATCTTTAAAAAAAATAGAAAATAGTCATGACAAAACTTATAAAAGCTATTTTAAATGCTAAATCCACATAACTTGATAATATGGTTTGAAGTATAATGTAACTTATAAAAAATATTTAAACAAATGATACATTTTTTAAGAAAAAAATACTAATAATCTCAGCCATAATTCTCAATTATTTCAATAAACCTATAAGGGTGGAAAAAAGAAAAAATGAAAAATTCTATATTACATATAATATATAACATGTATGTTAAAATTAGATATAGGGAAAAGCTGGGATGGCTCAGTGGGTTAAGCGCTTGCTTTGAAGCCACGGGGACTGAGGATCGAATCCCGGCCCAGGCCCATACGGACCCACATGCTGAACTGGGGAGTGCCCCCAGTTCAGTTCTTGCCAGGGCCTATGTGGAGGCTCCCGGCCCAGTTCCTGCCCTGCGCAGCCCCGTGCCCTTCTGTGGAGTGAAACTATATGGAAAACTAATGTCAACTATGGAGACTGCTCTGGGCCCTCCCCCTTCTCTCTGTCTCTCTCTGTCTCTGTTTCTCTCTGCCAAAAATCAATAAAATAATAAAAAAATAAAATAAAATAAAATTAGATATAATATATATATATGCCTATTAGCAGTCATGCCCTATTTACCCTCAAATCCTCCACCTCTACCCAACCACTAACCTATGTTCTGTCTCTATAGATTTGTCTATTCTGGATATTTCATATCAGTAGAACCATGTAATAACTTCTCTTTCATTACTGAGCCTTTTTACATAAGACAATGTTTCCGAGGTTCATTATGTTATAGCATGCATCAGCATTTCACTTTGTTTATGGCTGACTAATACTCCATTTAATGTATATAACACAGTTTATATATCCACTCCTTAGCTGATCAACATTTTAATTCTTTCCATCTTTGGCTATTATAAACACTGTTATTATAAATATTTGTGTACAAGTTTTTATGTGCACATATGTTTTTCATTCTCTTGGTTATACACTGGGAGTGGTACATGGTCATAGCTAACTCTATGTTTAACACATTGCGTATGGATCACGAGAATCTTCGTTTTTTCTGAGCCATGCGTTAAGGACGGGTAAAGAGAATTCTCGTTTTTACACTTGACCTTTTATTTTTTACAAGATTTATTTAACTTAGGTTTGGTTGATATATAACGAGCAAATATTATCAATGGATAAATTCTAAGTATAAAAAATTTCATTGAAAATTTATAAATAATATGGAAGCAATAGCATTTTAAAGAGAAGAGTTCATTTCAACGTGGTCTCATTTAAATACCTGCCAAAACAGAGGGGTATGAGGGATTTAAAACCCACCGTATGCAAAAAAGACTGGAAACACTGACAAACTATTTTCCAAAGAGGCTGTATCATTTATATTCACTCCAGCAATGTATGAGGGTTTCAGTTGTTCAAACTCCTTACCAATATTTGTTATTGTCTGTCTTCATTTTAGCCATTCTATTGGACAAGAAGTGGTATCTCATTGTGATTGTCACTTGCATTTTCTAAATGGTGAATGTTTTGCATTTCTCAAAAGTGCATATTGACTATTTGTATAACTTCCTTGGAGAACTATCTATACAGATCCCTTGCCCGTATTTTTTCTTCTGGTCAATAAGATTTATTTTTCTAAACTCATGAAAATCAAGTTAAGTCTGTACAGTTCTTAAAGTTTTGTTTAAATTATTTTTAAAGGCATAATCATATGCAAGTGAAGAGCTAATAGAAATTCTTTTTGAAATTCATTTTTGGTATTATCCTTTTTTATTTTTAATAATTTTTAATTTTTCAATTACAGCTGACATGCAATATTATATTAGTTTCAGGTGTACAACATAGTAATAATACATTTATATAACTTATAAAATGATCACCCCAATAAATCTAGTACCCATCAGACAGTGCACATAGTCATCACAATATCACTGACTATATTCCCTATGCTTTACTCTACATCCCCACAACTATTTTGTAACTACCAATTTGTACTTCTTAATGCATTCCCCTTTTTCACTCTGCCCCTCAACCTCATGACATTTAGCAATCATTAAAATGTTCTGTCTCTTGAGTCTGTTTTTGTCTTGTTTGTTCATTTGCCATATTTTTCTGTGTATAAGATGCCCCTGTGTATAAGGTAACCCTTACTTTTCTAACCCAACATTAAGAAACCAATACATGGGCTACTCCCATGTATAAAATGACCCCCAATATTTTAGACAAAAGTATTGTCATATGCATGGAAAAATGCAGTACTTTGTTGCTTAGATTCTACATATAAGTTTAATCATATGATTTCGGTCTTATTCTGTCTGACTTACTCAAATCAGCACAATACCCTCTACATCCATCCATGTTGCTGCAAGTGGCAAGATTTCATTCTTTTTGGGGATGCTGAGCTAGCTCAGTAGGTTGAGCAATTGCCTTGCAACCTTGAGGTCCGGGGATCAAATCCCAGCCCCAGCTTGTGCAAACCCATATGCTGAAGTGCGGCACAACAAGTAACCACAGGCAAAGCAGCAAAGATTCTCAATTTCCATGTGGGAGACCACCAGCTCGGTTCCTGCCCTGTGTGGCCCCACATCTACCTGTGTGGAATGAAACTATATCACAACTAATCATGTACAACTCTGGAGACTACTCTGGGCCCTTCTCCATTCTTTCTCTCTCTCTCTCCTCTCAAACAATAAAATAAATCTTTAAAGAAAAAATATTTCATTCGTTCATGGCTAAGTAATAGTCCATTGTATATATGCGTCACCTTTTTTTCCCCATTCATCCATTGATGGAAACCCAGGTTGCCTCCATATCTTGGCTACTGTAAATAATGTTGTGATAAACATATGGATACAAATGTCCCTTCAAAGTTGTGCTTTGGGTTTTTCTGGATAAATGCCCAGAAGTGGGATGAGTGGGTCTTTGTCTCTCATGACAGCCTTTCTTTTAAAGTCTATTTTGTCTGGCATAAGTATTGCAGCCCAACTTTTTCTATTTTTCATTCAATATATTTTCCAAACCCCCTTCTTTCAGTCTGTGTGTGTCTTTCAATCTGAAGTGAGTCTCCTGTAGGCAGCATAGGTAAGGGTTTTATTTTCTTATCCATTCAGCCACCCTATATATTCTGATTGGAATATTTAATTCATTTCATTGAAAGTAATTGTTAATAAATATGTAGTTACCGACATTTTATTATTCATGTTTTTTATCTTCCTTTCTTCTTCTTAAAGAAGTCTCTAACATTTCTTTAAATACTGGTTTAGTGATTATGAACTCTAGCTTTTTCTTGTGAGGGAAGCTCTTTATCTGTCCTCTGATTTTAAATTATAGCTTTGGGGAAGCCGGGATGGCTCAGTGGGTTAGGCGCTCACTTAGAAGCCCCGAGGACCGAGGATCGAATCCCTGCCCTGGCCCGTGCGGACCCATATGCTGAACTGGGGAGTGCCCCCAGTTCAGTTCTCACCAGGGTGAGACCCCGGCCCAGTTCCTGCCCTGTGCAGCCCCTCCCGCCTGTGGAATGAAACTATGTGGAAAAACCAATGATGTACAACTATGGAGACTGTCCTGGGCCCTCCCCCTTCTCTCTGTCTCTGACTGTATCTCTCTCTCTCTCTCTGTCAAAAACAATAAATAAATCTTTAAAAAACAATAAAAATAAATAAATAAATAAATTATAGCTTTGCTGGGTAGAGTGATCTTGCTTGTCGGTCCCTGCTTTTTATCTTTGACAATTTCATGCCAATTCCTTCTGGCCAGCAAAGTTTCTGTTGAGAAATCAGTTGACAGTCCTATGGAAGCTCCCTTGTAGGTAACTAACTGCTTCTCTCTTGCTGCTTTTAAGATTTTTCTCTTTGTCTTTAACCTTTGGCATTTTAATTATGATGTCTTTGTATGGGCTTGAGTTCATCTTATTTGGGATTCTGCATTTTCTGGGCTTCTATGTCTATTTTCTTTACCAGGTTAATAAGGTTTACCATCATTATTTCTTCAAACAGGTTTTCAATTCTTTGCTCTCTCTCTTCTCCTTCTACTACCCTTATGATGTGAATACAGGTATGCTTGATGTTTTTCCAGAGGTCTCTTAAACTATACTCTTTTTTTTTTGGATTCTTCTTCCTTTTTGTTGTACTTTTTGGGTGTTTTCTACCTTATCCTCCAAATTACTAATTTGAACCTCTGTTTCATCTAATCTATCATTGATTCCCTCTACTGTATTATTTATTTCAATTATTGTATTCTTCACTTATGACTGGATCTTTATGTTTTCTATCTCCATTTTTGTTTCCTATCTCTTTGTTGAAATCATCACTGAGATCACTGAGCATCCTTTTAAGTAGTGTTTTGAATTCTGCATTTGGTAAATTGCTTTCTCTATTTTGTTTAGTTCTTTTTCTGGAGCTTGTTCTGTTCTTTCACTTGGGACATATTTCTTTGTCTCCCCCATTTTTACTGCCTCCCTGTGTTTGTCTCTATGTTTTAGGTAGACCGGCTGTGGTTTCCCAGTCTTAGTAAAATAGCCTTATGTAGTAGGTGTCCTGTAAGGCCCAGTGGCACAGTGTCCCTGGCCACCTAAGCCCGGTGCTGGAAGTGTGTCCCCTGTGTGCGCTGTGTGCGTCCTCCTATTGGAGCTGAGCCTTGATTACTTTTGCATATCAATGGAAGTGACTGACCCTCAGGATGACTGATTATGAGGACTGGTGGTAACATTAGAGGAGCTGTTGTGCAGGGGCTGACCCTACAGAACAGGATTTGCCTTAGTAGGGCTCTGGTGCCTATCCAGTCTGCCCTTTTTGTGTGTCTTCTGCCAAGGTAGCTAGGTGGTGCTCTGGCATGAAGTTGTTCACCACGCATGCCAACCCCGGGGACTCCTGGAAGGGGCTCCACCACAGGCCAAGTTCAGCTGCTGCCTGGGGCCACCTGGTATGAGCTAAAAAGTGATTTGCAGATGGTTGCCACTTGTGCTGGACTTGGAGGTGCCTGGGAAAGGCTGTGAACTGAGGCTGGCTGCCACTAGTGCCAGGCTTGGGACTGTTTAGCAAGAGGTACAGAGCATGCTGAGACCAGAGGCTGCTTATTTGGGATTTGTGAATATTTGAGAGATTTCAGGAGAGTCTGTAGCATGAGCCAAGATGGGCTATTTATATGCATAAGCCACTGGAAGCATTTGCATGAGCCTGCAAGTTGTGTGGGGCAGGGCCTCAGGGAAATCACCAGGGCAGGGCAACTGATGTTAACCAAATTGATGGAGACTCAGATATGGCAGCCGACTGTGTCTGCATGCTAGGACAGGGCAGTGCTCAATGAAGAAACAATGGCTTCTACCAACTCCTCTGTCTGAAAGAAAGCTTCCCCTCGCCCTGAAGCCAACAATTCAGTTCCTCCCCATATATCCTTGGCACTTTCAAGCTGCTGCCCCAGAGCTGGAGCTCGGAGCAAGTGAGTATGGCAGTGGTAAGTCCATGTCCATGTATGAGCCCTTTAAAAAGAATGCCTGCAAATCTAGCAACCCTCTGTCTCACTCGAGCTATTACCTCTGCTGGTTTTCACAGCCACAAGTTGTGGAGACTTCTCCCCCTGGCATTAGAAACCTGGGCTGGGGAGCCTAGTGTGAGGCTGGGACCCCTTGCTCCACAGCAGAAACCACCTCTGCAGCTGCTTTATCCCTCCTGATTTTTGACAGTCACTCATGGGTATGGGAACCAGTCCTTCCATGTCTCCACCCTTCTACCAGTCTCCATGTGCTTCTTCTGTAGTTCCATAGTTGTAAGACTTCTGTTCAACTAGACTTTAGATGGTTCTCAATGATGGTTGTTCTGTAGTTTCGTTGTAATTTTATGTGGTCATGAAAGAATACAAGCAGTGTTCATTTACTCTTCCATATTGACCAAAAATCCTATATTATCCTTAAAAAAAAAAAAAAAAAGTCAGGGGATGCCGGGATGGCTCAGCAGGTTGAGTGCTCTCCTTGCAGCTGCGGAATCCAGGAATCGAATCCCAGCCCTGGCCCACACTGACCCATGTGCTGAACTGGGGCATGCTTCCCATGTGGGAGGCCCTGGTTTGCAGAGGTGTGGTTTCCCATGTGAAAGGCCCCCGGTTCAGTTCCTGCCCTTTGAGGCCCCGTGTCCACCTGTATGAAATGAAACTATTTCAAAACTGAGGATATGCAGCTGTGGAGACTGCTCTGGGCCCTCCCCCTTCTCTCTGTCTCTCTGTCTCTCTCTGTCTCTCTGTCTCAGTCAAACAATAAAATAAATCTTTAAAAAAAAATCAAATCCCCAGAGCTTATTCATCTTATAACTGACAGCTTGTACCCTCTGACCAGCAGCATCTCCCCATCTTCTCTACCTCCTACCCTCTAGTAACTACCATTCTATTTTCTGATTCTATGAATCTGACTTTTTCTTTTTAGTTTCCACACATAAGTGAGATCATATAGAATTTGCTTTCCTCTGTCTGACTAATTTCACTTAGAATAATGTCCTTTAGGTTCATCCATGTTGTTGCAAATGGCAGGATTTCCTTTTCTCTCATGGATAAATAACATTGTGGTGTGTGTGTGTGTGTGTGTGTGTGTGTGTGTGTGTGTGTGTACACACCACATCTTCTTTATCCATTCATGCATTAACAAACACTTAGGTGTTTCCATATCGTCCCTATTGTGAATAATGCCGCAATAACAAAGGAATGCAGATTCTAATCTAATTTCTTTCAGATTATGTAGTAGCTCTATTATTAATTTTTTAAGGAATCTTCATACTGTTTTCCATAGTGTCTGTACTAATTTACATTTCCAAAACATAAATGTTTCCCTTTTCTCCACATCCTTGCCAACAGTAGTCGTCTCATTTTATTTGTCTGTTTTTCATAGTAGCCATTCTAAAAGATATGTTAATATCTCCTTGTGGTTTTGATTTGCATTTCCCTAATGATTAATGATGTTGAGCATCTTTTCATGTAACTGTTGGCCATTTCTGTCTTTGAAGAAAAGTCTATTCAGCAGGATACCCTCTATATCCCAGGAAACTTCTTTTTTAATGGAGCATATGCAGTAGCCATGATTTTTCCAGCTGATTAACACACCTTGAATGTCTTAGGGGGAAGTGTGCCCTTTTCATGCCACTGTATGGACTCCTGCTTTGATTCAGGCAATGAACCCACGTTTCATCTCCAGTGACAATTCATTTCAAAACTTCATCTATGCTGTTTCTGCAGAGGTCTGAAAACTGTTGTGAACACTTGACATGCCATTGTTTTTGAAGCCATGGCATTCTCAGTAATCATCTTGCACTGACATTTGACAACCTTAGATGCTGATGGAGAATATTCAAAATGCTTAGAGATGATAGTCCAACCATTTCTGCAAGCTGCTTTTTAATCAGTCTGGCATCTCCCACTATAAGTTTTCAACTTTTTTGATTATATCTGAGGAAGTGGCTTCAACAGGGCATCCCAGAGGGAGGTTGTCTTCAATTGATTCTCTGCTTTGCTAGAAAAGGCTATGCCACTTGTAAACCATGGATTTCTCAAGGCAACAGCCCTAGTATTCAAACATTTGGTTCACACAGCATGCTGTTGTTGCATTCTTAACAGCAGAAAAGGTTTCTCCATATTTTCTTTTGAAATTTCTGAAAAAGAAGGTGAGGACTTCTTAAATAACAATCATTACAGGTGATGAAACTTGGGTCCATCATTATAACCCTGAGAACAAAGGGCAGTCCATGGAATACCACCATAAGGGATCAACTCAGCTGAAAAAATTCAAAACTCAGGCCTCAGCTCAAAAGGTCATGTTGACTATTTTTCAGTCTGAATACACTTCCATTTTGATGTGCACTGGGTAAAAAACGTAAGCAGCTGTGTGTGCAAGGTCAAGAATGATGGAAGGGAGATACCATGTGAGTATACAAAACCAGTTATATCCACATATGTCTAATGTAACAAAAAATATTACAGTGGAGGCAAAATTTATCAGCCCACACTCCTAATTAATACATACATATGTTCTCAATTTAAAAAATTTCAGCACACAGAGGTATTTAGTACATAAATATACACATATAAACATTCAATTAGCATTATATGCATGTATGCAAGCATGTATTTTACATAAATGGCATCATATTCCAAACTTCTGTAAATTAAAGACCTTCCCACAAGTCTATATAATCCTCTTCAATCAGAGTATACTTATATATACACACAGAATGTGCGTGTACACATACATACAAAGAAAGATTAATTGTATTCATGTATAAATACTTTGTATTAAAATATATTTTAAAACCATAAAAAAGTATAAATACTTAATGGCATGCAAAAACTATTCATGTTCTCTCTCTGTTCAGTAGAAAAAATAGGCTACAAAGCAGTATAATCATGATAATCTCATTTTTATTAAAAAAGTTAAAGTTAGATACTAGAAGTATACGTATCTACACATCAAATATAATAAAATGACCACAAGATTAACTATAAAGAAATAACTGGGAAGCAAAAATGGCTCAATGGGTTAAGCACTCTCTTTACAGCCCCAGGGTCTGAGATCGAATCCCAGCCCTGGCCCACATGAAACTATAAGCTGAACTGGGGTGTGGCCCCCGTTCAGTTCTTGCTGGGGTGAGCCTCCCATGTGGGAGGCCGCTGGTTCAACCCCTGGCTCAAGGGGGCATGCCTCCCACATGGGAGGCCCCAGGCCCAGTTCCCGCCCTGTGCAGCCCCCCATCCACCTGTGTGGAATGAAACTATGTCAAAAGCTGATGATATACTACTATGGAGACTGCTTTGGGTTCTCCCCCTTCTCTCTGTCTCTCTCTGTCTCTGACTCTCAATCTCTCTCTGTCAAAAACAAAAAAATAAACCTTAAATAAAAAAGAAATAACTAAGATATGCAAGGTAAATACAGCATAAGGAAGGCAGGTATGATACGGTAACTATCAGACCAAAAATAATTCAATTCTAAAATCATTAACTAGGATAAAAAAAGATACATTTCATAAAAAAATAATAATCCTCAAAAATATAACACTCATGAACTTTTTGCACTATAAAGCTGTAAACTGTTAGAAATACAAAGAAATTTGGTAACCTTTAATTATTGTGGGAGTTGTTAATGCACATCTTCAAAACAAAGAATAAGGTAAACAATAGGAAAAATGATATTAATGTGAATCATATAATTGACAAGCCTTACTGACTAAAGTACTGTTTCTTTTATTCAAATCTAGCATTTACAAACTACAATTAGTTCCAGAGCAATGGAAGGTAATAAGCACATTGAGGGGGACTCTGGGAGAAGTTGTACTGAAGAATTCAAAATGTCAGCCAAACTTACAGTCCCTCAGCTGTTTGGCTGAGATCCAAGGGCAATATTCTGGGTCTTAGAAGGTGAGTCTGACTTGACAAAGTCACAGTTCTTGACAGGTTCCTGAGAACAAGGACTTAAAAAAACAGGGACCAAGGAAGAAGACATGAATTTGGGTAACAAAAGAGTCCCTTAAGAATCAGAAGGCCAGTTGTCTTAAGTTGAGACAAGGTCAGAAAATGACTAGCCACAGATGTCATCTAAAGCTGAACTATAATATATGAAATTAGAGCTAATTAAATCCATTCATTCTTTAATCATTGATTCATTCTTTCATTCAAGCAAATATTGAGTTCTTATTACTAGTCAAGCACTATGCTGGATACAAAGGTGTAATGGTTGATAAAACTGATCCACTGTTTCTACTCTGTGTAAGGTTCTGACTCTACCAGCAGCTCTCCAGTCTACATCCACATTAGAATCACAGAAGAAACTTGCACAATAATGCCAATGCATGGGCTCCAACTGCAAAGACTTTTTGAGTCAATTAGTCTAAGATGGGGTCAGATATCCATGTTTTTAAAAAGATTCCTCAGGTAACTCACATAAGTGGCTATGATTGAGAAAAACTACTCTAAATAAAATTGGACCTAGTGGTAACCACAGCTAAAGTTGGGCTTAAAGTGGGTATAAATAGCTCTAGGCATAGGTAACAGAAATATTGTGGCTGGAAAATTAGGCAGGCTTTACAGAGCCTCATCATTTAAGAAAACCTATGTCTGAAATCTTCATTTATCCTCTTCCTACCTCCACCTATAGGTTCCTAGAATACTCTCCCATTTTCTTTTAGCACCTGGCTCAAATTTTCTCTCTCTAATCCAACTTTTCATGATCCTATATAACTTCCACAATCATGCCAGTAACTCTTTCAGCACCCTGTCTTCATGCTTCCGCAATCTCCATAACTCCAAAAACATTCATTTTCAATCCTCTGTTATTACTAAGAGCGAACCTTGCACCTAATCATCTATAGAAAATGCTCAACTCCTGTAGGAGCTTAGAGCTGAGGGAATCCTTGTTTTTTGTTTTTGTTTTTGTTTTTTATCTTAACATAAAATAGTGGAATGGGAAGTTGATTCTTGACATCCCAACCTGAATAAATTTTTCACTGAAAATGTTATGTAATTTCAAGTAGATTATATGTTAAACATGTTTGGTGAACAGGCCTTGCAATCCAATTTTTCTATTACGCATCTCCAGTAAAATGCATTGCTACATTAAAAAAAGTCAAACTACAACAAACTTTTAATAATCAACCTATTCATTTCTTTTAGATGTTTTGTATATCACATCTGGCCAGGGTTTGATATAGGCAATATCACTTTTATGAATATGAATTATGAGCAAAGGACAGATGCAGGGTATCCACATAGTAATTTTTAGACTACATATGTAAAGTCACAAATTAAAAGTCTCCAGCTAAAAGCATACCTCATAAACATTTCTATTTAACATAAAGTACCTTCTAGCCTCTGAAGAGGAATATACTACCATCATTAGTCAATTTTTCTCATTTGCAGGAAAAGAGCCAACCCATCCTTACTTTAAACTGAAGAATGTTTTATTTTCATTCTTAAGATTCAGTGTAATTATTATGGGTCAACCTACCCAAGACTTCATATGCTCCTACTGCCTATTAGCTTGAAATGACCTGGTTCCTTTGTTTCCAATTGGTTCTTTCTTCTCCTTTAATGCTTCCACACATCTTTCACTAGTGAGTTCCTCTTCTCCTTTCTCTAACATTGGATATAGGTGAACATGTTCCTATCACTGTTTAAACGCTTGTGGAAAAATCATGTTCCCTATCCTTTTCATAATATACTCCAATATTTCATGAACGTAAACAAGGAATAACTGGAACACACTGAAAGCATATGGATATATGTCTAACAATTAAGTTCGCAAACTCATCCTAGAAAAAGTGCTGTGCATATCTCATTGCTGAATATCACCTTCAAAGTATTGCTCTTGGGACGCTATACACCGACAACACCTAATCCACCCTTCAAAGCAATTTTGGAACTCTTTTGCTGAAATGGCCATCAGAGCCATTGTCATATTACCCTGATGTCCTGAATGCCATCATCAAAAGTCTTCCTTTTAATATTTTCTTTCTCTTCAGATAAATACAAAAGTCATTGGGGGCCAGATCATGTGAGTAGGAAGGATGTTCCAACACAGTTATATGTTGACTGGCTAAAAACTCCCTCACAGACGCCATGTGAGCTAGTGCAGTGTCATGATGCAAAAGCCATGAGTTGCTGGTGGAAAGGTCAGGTTGTTTTTTTGGGTTTTTTTATTTTTTTAAATTGTTTTTGACAGAGAGAGACAGAGAGAGAGATACAGAGACAGAGAGAAGGGGGAGGACCCAGAGCAGTCTCCATAGTTGCACATCACTGGTTTTTCCACATAGTTTCATTCCACAGGTGGGTGCAGGGCTGTGCAGGGCAGAAACTAGGCCAGCGCCTCACCCTGGTGAGAACCGAACTGGGGGCACTACCCAGTTCAGCATATGGGTCTGCAAGGGCCAGGGCCTAGATTTGATCCTCGGTCCCCGGGGCTGCAAAGTGAGTGCTTAACCCTCTGAGCCTTCCCGGCTTCCCCAGGTCAGTATTTTTTGTCTAACTTTCTTACACAGCCTTTTCAACACTTGCAAATAATCAACTTGGTTGACCGTTAGTCCAGTTAGTACAAATTCAAAATGAACAATCCCTCTTGATAATCAAAAAAAGGTTAGTAACATTGTTTTGACTCTTGATTTGGACTGACAGAAAGCTTTTGGTTGTGGACAACTGGCTGACTTCCATTGTGTACTTTGACTGTTTTTTTAAGGGTTACATTGGACACCCATGTTTTATCACTGGTGATAACACAGCCCAAAATATCATCTTGCCTCTCCAAAAGGTCTTGACACACTTGCACTCTCCTCTGCTTTTGTTCATTGGTGAACTCCTTCAGGACTATTTTTGCACATACCTTTCTCATGCCAAGATTTTCAGTGAAGATGTTCCTAAGTATTTTTATAATGATGTTTACTTGGTCTGCTATGCTTCTCACAGTCAGGTAACTATTTGGCCCATAGTTTGATAAATTTTTGCAACATTTTCATCAGTTCTGCTTGTTACTGGCCACCCTGACCTCTCTTTATCAGTGACACTTTCTCTCCCCTCAGAAAAATATTTCATCCATTTTTGTGCACTGTCACTTCCTTCATGGCATTATCTCCATCAACTTGGACTAACATGTCCTGGATTTCACTTCCACTCTTTCCAAGTTTAACAAGAAATTTAATGTTTGTTCATTGCTCTAATTCAGGGGTCTCCAAACTACATCCAGCGGGCTGCCCTCTCATCCGGCCTGTGGAGACCTTTTTATCTGAATAAAATAATATTAAATAAATAATTAAAAACAATATCTATGTTTTTATTCTTTTTTATTTTGACCTCAAGTGTGTAGTCAACCCCCAAACTGCTGTTTGATAGTTAATGCAGCCCGTGGGCTGAAAAGTTTGGAGACCCCTGCTCTAACTGAAGAACCAACATTCTCACAATGGCACACAAAAATATGCAACAGCAATAATGATGCTACTCAATGAGACACCACCATATGTTGACACACAGCTGTGAGAAACTGATATACTACTGTTATGAAACCTTACCAAGTTGTTTGTACAATGCCGTCAATGTAAGTGCATGGTGGTAAGTTCACAAACTTAATTGTCAGACCTTTGTATGTAAAACCTTTTTACAAAATATTTTTCAGTCATACCTGGCTGTCAGTTGGACTGTCCACATGGTCACTGAAATCACACAGAGGGATGGCAAGAACTAGAATAGAAAACTAAAATCCTCAATAAATGAAATGCCGGCATTACCAGGGAGCTTATAGATCATAGCAATGATGAAATGCCGTAAGTGGTTGAACAAGATGGCAAACCTCAAAACAGAAGTTCTTACATGAGAAAGAAAAACAGGCTGTGAAGTAGGTATAAAGAATTACTACTAACACTGACTCTAGGTATAGGAAAATATTTCAGTTACAGGATGGACCTTGGCAGAGAGATAAACCTCCAAGCAAGGAAACATTCTGTGAAGAGATTTAAGGATGAAAAATAAAATGTATTTACAATGGAATGAGAGCTCTAAGAAACATAACAAAAATGGTTGCAAGGCTAGTAAGAAAATCATGAATAGAGATGTCATCAAAATGGAGGTGTGAGAAGGGCTCCTGGAAAACTCCCCTGGAAGTTACAACAATAGAACAATTATAATTCAACAAAGGATTCCCTGCACAAAAGACAAAGAGACCCACTGATTGCATCAAAATACCTGAAAGTGGGCAAAGAGGGGAGAACAGGGGAGGAGAGAAGGGGTAAGTACAGAGACAGGAGCCATGGGATGCAACCTGGAACTCACTGTGGTCCTGGGAGAGAGGAGGGAGAAGGCAGTGGCTGAACAACCCAGAGCTCACCCTGGCCTGAGAGAGAGAGAAAGGAGCAGAGGCAGGAGCCACAGAATGCCACAGTCCAGACCTCACTCTGGTGTCAGGAGAGAGAAGAAGAAAAAAGACAGGAGATATGCTTCTCTGGCCCACGAACATTCCTGCCTGAAGGATCAGCAACTAATATGGTTGAACCCAACACTCAGGGCAGAGACACTGGGACAAAGACTAAATTCAGAAAAGCGCAAGCACACACCACCCCCACTGTCCTCAGTGCCAGGTAGAAAATGAAGACATGGAGCCTGGTCACCTATACCACCTTCCGAGAGCTCTCCTCCCATACATCCTCCCAGTGTTTTCACAGGCCCCAGAAGAAACTGTGGCCATGAGTATTAGGTTAAAGTGTAGAATACTTATAGCCCTGAAGCAGACAGTTCCTGAGTGGCAGATACACAGTTTGGCTAGTTCCAGTGACAGGGAGAGAATGATAAGATAGAGCAGCAGCAATGAGCTATGAGATGGTGGTGGCATTCATCCAGAAACACAAACACAATATCCACCTCTCCCAACAAAACCCCCACACACCATCCCTGGCTGAAACCAGTGCAAGTGCCCAGGGCATTGGAGACACACAGGCACTGCAGCCTTAGGCTGCAGGGGGAACAGTGGTGTTACAGAAGCTCAGAGCCCCGTTGCCCACCACATCTTCCCATGGAGATGAAACACAGAGATCAAGGTGACCGGGTCAAAGAAGAGAAGCCCACCTCATAGGAAACCAACCACAACAAGAAAAGGAATAAAACAAGAGAAAATTAAACACTATAGCAATACCCACTGGAAAACAAAAGAAAAACCTCTTCATATCTACTAACTGTAGTATACACTTCTGTAGAGTCCCAGAAAGAGAAACAATCCAGTAATTAATATGAATAACCAAGCTAAAAAGTCTGCACAGAAAATGAACTTAAAGATATAGAAATAAGTGACCTAAATGAAAGAGAATTTAAAATTGCAATTCTGAAAAACTCAAAGAGATGCAAGAAAACATAGATTGGCAGTTTAATGAACTCAAAAATAAAATTAATGAACAAAATAAATATTTTACCAAACTAAAATTATTTTTTAAAAAATGAACCAAATAAAAGTCATAAAGAATGAAATAGCTAGCTTAGGAAACAAAAGTGACCAGATGGAGGAAAAAAATTGTGATATAAAAGACAGAATTATGGAAATGACACAGATGGAAAGAGAGAATGACATAAAAATTAAAAGAAATAAAAGAACTGTGCAAGAACTATCCGACTCCACCAGAAAGAGCAATGTCAAAATAAGGAGTATACCAGAAATAGAAAAAAGTGAGAAGGGCACAAAGAGTCTATTCAAACAAATGGTCGAAGAGAATTTCCCAAACCTATGAAAGAACTGGATCCTTGAAACCCAGAAGCAAATAGAACACCTAACTACCTGAATCCTAACAGACCTCTCCAAGGCACATTATATGGAAGTTGTCAAAGATCAATGATAAAAAAAATTCTCCAGACAGCCATAGAAAAAAAGATTGTAACCTATAAAGGTAAACCCATCAGATTATCATCAGACTTCAGCAGAAACTCTACCAGCCAGGAGGGAGTACAATCAAATATTCAAAATACTGAAAGACAGAAATTACCAGTCAAGAATAATTTATCCAGCAAAGTTATCTGTCAGTTATGAAGGAGAAATAAAGACCTTATCAGACATAAGGAGCTGAGGGAATTCCCCAGCAAAAGGCTTGCATTAGAGGAAATACTAAAGGAGGCTATTTGACCTGAAACAAAAAGTCAAAATAAACAGGGATAACTTTGGACAACAAAACATAAAAAAAGGAGGAAGTAAAGGTATAAATTTCTGAATGAGAATGGAGATAAGAATCATAATTAACAAAAGGCACTACTGTACACGAGGGTTGTCAGAAAAAAATCCAACCATAAATACCTCCATTTTTCATATTACACAGCTGGATACTTTCTGGGCAGCCCTTGTATGTGAAACTTTCTTTTATATAAACTGAATGGTAACCACAGCAACAAACAAACAAACAAAAAACAGAACCAAGACACATAACATAAAAAAGAGGAAACAGACAGGAGAAAATCATAGACCACCACCAAACTAAAATAACTGACAAAAACAAAAAAAGCAAAGAAACAATGGAGATACCAAACTACCAGAAAACAAAAGATAAAATGGCTATAGGAAATCTTCATACATCAATAATCATCCTAAATGTAAATGGACTGAATTCACCAATAAAAAGGCACAGAGTAGCAGACTGGATCAAAAACACAAAACCCAATGATACGCTCCCTCCAAGAGACACATCTCAGCCAAAAGGGCAAGTACAGACTCAGAATGAAAAGATGGAAAACAATACTCCAAGTAAATGGCACCCAGAAAAAATCAGAAACAGCCATACTTAATATCAAACAAAATAGACTTCAGGATAAAAAATGTAACAGGAGACAAAGATGGACGCTGCATAGTGATAAAAGGGACAATACAACAAGAAGAATGACACTTATTAATATATATGCTCCCAATCAGGAAGCACCAAAATTTACAAAGCAACTACTGATAAAACTAAAGGGAGATACAGTTACTGGCAAAAACAATTATATTACTAGTAGGGGACCTAAATACCACACTGATAGCCGTAAATAGATCACCTAAACAGAAAATCAATAAGGAAATGGCCTTAAATGACACATTGCAGCAAATGAATATAATTGACAATCACAGATCACTTCGTCCTAGAACAAAAAAACTATACATTATTTTCTAGTGCACATAAAATATTCCCAAAGATAGACCATGTGCTGGGACACAAAACTAGCCTCAGCAAATTTAAGAAGACTGATATCATACCAAGTTTATTCTCTGATTAGAAAGCTTTGAAATTGGAGATCAACTGCAAAAGGAAAGCAGGAAAAAGCACATATATGTAGATTTTAAATAACATGCTATTAAAAAGTGCCTAGGTTAATGAAGAAATTAAAAAAGGGATAAAAATATATAGAAACAAGTAAGAATGCAGCAAGAGCAGTATTAAGATGGAAATTTATATCATTACAGGTCTATCTCAAGAAATAAGAAAAATGCCAAATAAACAACCTAACATTCCATTTTAAAGAACAATAAAAAGAAGAACAAAGGAAATCCAAAGTCTACAAAAGGAAAGAAATAATAAAAAATTACATCAGAACTAAATGAAATAGAGGGGGAAAAAAACAGACAAAATAAATGAAAAGAGCTACGGTAATTCTTTGAAAACAATTTAAAATTTGACAAACCCCTGGCTAGGCTCACCAGGTAAAAAGAAAAAATATACAAATAACCAAAATAAAAAATGAAAGAGGAGAAATTACAGTTTGTTTGATTGATGGTTTCTTGTGCTGTGCAGAAGTTTTGTAGTTTGATACAGGCCCATTCATGTATTTTTGCTTTTACTCCCCTTACCTTTGACATCAAATTCATAAATTCTTCCCTGAACCCAAGGTCCATAAATTTAGTACTGATGTTTTCTTCCATGCAATTTATTGTTTCAGGTCTTATACTGTAGGTCTTTGATCCATTTTGAGTTAATTTTGGTGTATGATGATAGTTTGCAATCTAGATTCTTTTCTCTCTCTTTTTTTTTTTTGCACATGACTTGCCAATTTTCTCAACACCATTTATTGAAGAGGCTATCTCTTCTTTGTTGTATGTTTTTGGCTTCTTTGTAGAAAATTACCTGCATATATATATATATATATATATATATATATATATATATATATATATATATATATACACACACACACACACACACACACACACACACACACACACACATACACCTGTGGGTTTATTTCTGGGTTTTTAATTCAATTGAATTGGTCTCTATGCCTGTTTTATGCCAATATCATGCTGTTTTGATTATTGTTGCTTTGTAGTATAAATTGAAGATGGGAGTGTGATGTCTCCAAGACTTGTTCTTTTTTCATACGATTGGGAGAAGATGTTTGCAAACAACACCTCTGACAAGGGGCTAATATTCAAAATATATAAAGAACTTGTACAATTCAACAACAAAGCAAACAATCCAATTTAGGAATAGGCAGAGGACCTGAACAGACATTTCTCCCAAGAAGACAAAAAAATGGCCAAAAGATATATGAAACAATGATCAACTTCACTAGCTATTAGGAAAGTGCAAATCAAAACCACAGTGAGATACCACCTCATGCCTGTTAATTTTGGCTACCATCAAGTCAAATAATAAAAAGTGTGGGAAAGTCTGTGGAGAAAAAGGAATCCTCATACATTGGTGGTGGGAATGTAAATTAGTTCAGCTACTACGGAAAAATATGAAGTTCCTCAAAAAATTAAGAATAGAGTTACCACATGACCCAGCAAACCCTCTTCTGGGTATCTACTGGAAAAAATCTGAAAACCTTAGTCCACAAAGATATATGTATCCTGATGTTCAATGCAGCATTATCCACGGTGGCCAAGACAAGGAAACAGCCAAAGTGTCCTTTGATAGATAACTAAATAAATATGATGTAAAAAAAGAAAAGCAAACAAGAAGACAATGACGACGACGTGGTACGTATACACAATGGAATATTGCTCGGCCATAAAAAAAGATGAAATACTGACAATTTGCAACAACATGGATGAATCCTGAGATTATCATGCTACATGAAATAAGTCAGAAAAAATCATGAACCATATGACTTTACTCATACATGGGAAGTAAAACTGAAAGCAAAGAAACAAGAAAAACAGAGAAACAAAAACTCATGGACACAGACAATAGTTTCGTGGTTACCAGAAGGTATGGGGAAGTGGGGAGGTAGAGGAAGGAGGAGGGTCAAATAGATGGAGACAGGAGAAATGACCATAGGTGATGATCATACAACGCAACAGACAGATGATGTATTATAGAAATGTACACTTGAAACCTATATAATTTTATGAACCAATGTCACCCCATCAAGTTTAATAATTAAAAAATAAAATAAAATAAAGGTAAGGAAAGAACAAAAAGAAATAATGAATAACAATATATTGAGGAATACAGAGGTAAGAATGTGGGGCACCACAGGATGGTTAAGTACAGTTAGAGGGTGAGATTTCTCAAAGCACATTTTTCTGGAGACTCAACATAATACCTATCAATTTTCTCATAACAAGAAAAACATTCAAGAATACATGGCCTCAGATGGGTCATTAACATCACTATTTACTAAAAGGGAGAAATCAACCCTTAAGAGTACATGAAATTAATACCCAGGGTAGAAGAATCAAGGCTTATGATTGGTGCTAGTGCTCTTATGTTTTACTCACAATGTTCAAACAAAAGGCTTTTCTTTTCTTTTATAAAAGTAGCTGTATAAAAGCTTGCTTAATTCAGTTGAATTATGCAGGTAGGTTTAGATAAATCAATGATTAATTTCTCAAAATGAATCTTATTTCAAAAGTTCATTAGCAATAACACTGAAACCCTCACATACATAACATGGTATGTATGATCTGGGCAGTACAGAAAAGAACCCAGTGGAAGAGACAAGTGGGGAGCTCAAGTCCAGCTCATCCCCCCTCACTCCCAGGCCTGTGCACTTGCCTTGACCCAGAGGAGCCATTTAGCTGGGGCCCAAGGACAGAGCCATTTTCTAACTAACAAAAAGGCACCTTCTTAAATATACAAATAATCTAGGGCAGCCGCAGCGAGCCACAGTTTGCCAACCACTGATCTAGGGGAATGTACTGTCAAAGTTAAAAAGACATTTTAAATAATAAATATGTGAACTAATGTTTTCTGAATGTTTTTGATGAAGTAAATGCAAAGAAATTTTAAAATCTCATTATTGGCCTACTTCCTTAGTCTGAGTCACTAAAATTAATTATTCCATTTACAACTGAGTCACATTAAAAAATACTTCCATCCTATTTTATAATATTGGGTGTGAAGAACAATTTTCTTAACATAATCCCAATGTAAATATCTCAAAAGATTGGCATGCCACTAATAAAGTTTTTTAATATTTGTAAGAAAAAATTTTTTTTGAGCCAAATATCAAGTAATCAATTGGGAACACATTTAACTCATTATTGTTGTTTTATCAGCAGCAGCATCACTAATATATACTAAACATTTTACTAAGTGCTTTAACTATACAGGGTCTGGCAGAAATAACACCCTTTCTTAAGTATCAGCTCATAAACAAGGGGTGTTACTTCTGCCCAACCCTGCATATTATTTTATTTAGTCCTCACAACATTAAGCTAAGTATTATAAGTATTCTTGTTTTACAAATGAAGAAATTAAGCTCAGGGAGATTACATTGCTAGCCCCAAAATACACTGGGCTTAAAAGATAGGACCAAGGGAAGCCCGATGGCTCAGCGGGTTGAACACTCACTTTGCAGCCCCGGGATAGAAGAATAGAGTCCCACATGGTAGAAGGATCGAGTCCAGGACCCACCTGTGCAGCCCCATATGCTGAACTGGGGTGTGCTTCCCATGCGGGAGGCCCCCAGTCAGCTTCCCACCCCAAGCAGCCCCTCATCCACCTGTGTACAATGAAACTATATCACAACTGACAATGTACAACTATGGACACTGCTCTGGGCTCTCCCACTTCTCGAGCTCATGGCTGTCTCTCTCTCTCTGTCACAACAATAAAAGAAATCTTTAAAAAATAAATAAATAAATAATATAGGACCAGGATCCAAATGACAGTCTGTCTGACTCAGCCCTGCTCTTACTCCTAGCCTCACTAACAAACAAAAAAGTTAATAAGGAATCCACAAAATTAATAATTGATCAATACTATACAGGAAGAAACTGTTAAATCTTTCTAGTCATTAAAAATGCAAATCAAAACAATGAGAGTCTACTTTTCACTTATCAGATTGATAAAGAAAGAAGATAGTAATACTTAGAGTTGGTTAAAAAAAAAACTATATACAACGGGTGAGTATAAATTGGCACACTTTTTCTGGAAGGCTATTTCACAGTAAAACTCAAAAGTCTTAAAATTGTGCAGACTCTTTACCTTTCTTTTCATTTATTCATGTTGCCAAATTTCTTTACTCTCTTCCTTACTTCCCTTTGTTAATTGCCCTTTATTCTCAAACTATATTCTTTGTTGTGTCAAACTGACTCCTAGAATGCTTTTAAAATAATATACTGATGTTGTACTCTAATCATGTAATCCATTACTTCTTCAATAGCCTTACATAAATAAACCCAAAATTGAAATAATGAGATAAGGTGGAGAAGTATCAGAAAATATAATCTATATTTAAGGTATATATAGCTACATAATCAATTATTCTATTCCTTCTCTTATAACAAAACTGACATTAAAGGTCTTTGCCACATTAATCTTTGTGAACTAGAAAAACAAAGTAGGGGAAGGCGGGATGGTTCAGTGGGTTGGGCGCTCACTTTGCAGTGCCAGGGACAGAGGATCGAATCCCAGCCCCGGCCCGTGCAGAACCATATGCTGAACTGGGAGCTCCCCTAGTTCAGTTCTCTCTCTGTATCTCTCTCTCTCTCTCTCTCTCTCTCTCTCTCTCTCTCTCTCTCTCTCTCTCTCTCTCTCTCTCTCTCTCTCTCTCTCTCTCTCTCTCTCTCTCTCTCTCTGTCAAAAATAAATAAATAAATAAATAAATATAAAAAAAAAACCAAAGTAAAATCCTCTTATCCCTTAAATTACTCTAACATGTTGTTAATTTAACTAATGACCCCAAAATGAATGACATTTAAAAAGGGGTGCAACTTGTACTCTGATTTAATCAAAGATGATATCTTTAAATTTTACTTTTCATGTGTTTAATTTAAAAACACTATTAAAGCACAAGAATTATAAAGGCCAAATTTAAGATATAATATGAAAAATGCATATTTTAGTATATATAACCAAGTGGTATATTATGCTCCTCCTCAATATATTTGTTGCATAAAAATGAGGCCTCGTAAGTATTTTTTTTTATTTTTTTTATTTTTTCTTTATTTTTTTTCTAATAATATTATTATATTTTATTGTTAAATTTCATGGGGTGACATTGGTTGGTAACAATCAGACAGTTTCCCAATGGACAACTCCACATCACCTCACCCATGCATCGCATTATGTGCCCAACTCCCAGAATCAGGTCTCCCTCCAACCCCATATATCTAATGCCCACTCCCCCCACCCCACACAACTCTCTCTCCCCCCTCCTCCCTCCTCTCCAGGTAAACACCAAACCATTGAGTGTGTCCATAATGCTGGTGCCCTCT